>PYAF01006333.1:1049487-1064048 GCA_007407185.1 Glycine tomentella
CCACGCGACTCGCGCGCGACACCACGCGACTCGCGTGGTATGGCAGTAGAGAATGGCGCGACGCGCGTGACCTGTGAAGTGAATCGCGTGGCTTTCCAGAAGTGAATGGCTTATTCCTTTAAGTACTCACGCGAGTCGCGTGAGTTCCCAAGTAGGTCGCGTGAGAGGTCAGAGCTGAAATGGCTTATTCTTGAGTTTGACACGCGACTCACTTGAAACATGGCGCGAGTCGTGTGATTCTTTCTGGACGTCCAAGTGGGTCGCGTGGATGTGGCGCGACGCGCGTGATATAGCAGCTCTTGCTTTCTCCTTTATTTGCTCTTAATTTCCCTTGTTTTGGCCTGCAAACATTCAATTGGTATTAAAAATGTTGTAAAAGTGCAAATCACTAATTATAACTAATTCTTATACTATTTTCTAACTAATTACTTCAATTATGACCTAAAACTAATGCTATAATTAAGATGTGTTTACAACACATCAGCCGTAAGGTCATTAAATTCGGGAAGCCTGTACCTGAGATTGAAGGTTTTGTGGGTGCCACTGGCCTGACTCCATTGATTGGATGAGTGGAGACTGTGGATAGGGGGTTGCTATCTGCATTTTAAGCGATGGCACCCCGAGACATGTTCCTTTCATCTGCCCGTAGGGGAGATGACACTGATGCTGGACAATGTGTCATTACTGCTGCATCTCCCTGTTATGGGCACATTCGATGCGTATGATCAGCTAGACATCGGCGAGGCAATAATGTTGTTGGTGGAGCTACTTGATGTCACTGTAGAGGAGGTTGCAGCTGAGACGGCACAGTGTCACGGGGCTTATGTTAGACTATCATGGCTCCGGAACCTGTATTATGCGAAGGTTGAGTCGAGGCAGTGGATACTCGCCGCTAGGGTATATCTACTTCACCTTGTTGGATGCACATTGTTTGCCAACAAGAGTGCCACACATATAGCTGTGGTATTCTTAGAGGCGTTCTGAGACTTCGACCGTTCTGTGGGATTTGGTAGGGTGGGGCTGCTCTTATCCACATGTATGAGAACCTTTGCTACGCATGTAAGCACCACGGGAAACATCTTGCAGGCTACATCACTCTGTTACAAGTAATGATATCATTTGATGTGTCTAATGATTAAACCTTATTGTATCAGTGTGTTTTGTTTGCACTATTTGCTGACTTTGATTGTTTTAAATTTATAGTGCTGGATATACGAGCATTTCCCTACTATAGGAAATGTGGTTGCAGACGAGCACTACGACGAGAGGAAACCTCGTGCCTACAGGTGGACGAGCGCCAAGGCCTTACCAGTGGCAACCTATCGTAAACGTATAGATAGGTTGACACCGTCTGATATTAGTTGGACACTTTATGGGGAGCATCGCGCCCACAGGGAGTTTGAGTCCATTAGTTTGTTTTCTGGTTTCCTTAGATGGGGTCCTCACATGACTAGGTATTTACCTGAGAGGGTGCTTAGGCAGTTTGGGTATGTTCAACAAAATCCACCCATGCCTGTGTCTGATGTTCCTTCTATTGAAGATGTTGAAGACAGGTGGGTCCACTTCGCAGAGAACCTTATGGCAACCGAAGACTTGGTTGATTATCCAGGTCATTGTGGTGCTGCATATATGGGGTGGTTCTTCCGCATTTCCCACCCATTCATGACTTTGTCTCAATATAAGGAGGCTTATTCCTAGATTCCACCAGTGCCGCAGGCTGCAGCAACTCATACACATGATGCTCCTACAGATCCCCCCAGACAGTCAGGGTCACACACAGATGTGGATGAGCAGAGGCTATTTCATGCAGTGGTAATAAGCATTCAATTTAATTATTTAAGCTATATATTCGTTGTTTATTTATTCTTACTGCATTGTGTATATTCATGTGGTTGACTAACATAATTATTTTTTTAGAATTTGTGCCAACGGGTTGCTAAAGGCCTGCAACACATGCTTGACAGATGCATACTCCATGATGGAGCAACTGCTGCATCTAATCCGCGATGTCAGTGACGATGGCAACGTCTACACCCGAGTTAGACCAACTATTAGGCCAAGGAGGAGGCCTTCCGGTGATCGCGATTGACACATTTTGTATGTCATTTATGTATTGGACAACGATTGACATATATTTTGTTTGAGATTTATGTATTGGACATCGATTGACATATATTTTGTTTGACATTTATGTATTGGACATCGATTGGCATATATTTTGTTTGACATTTATGTATTGAACACCTTATTGTCATTACTTCATTGTTTAGTTACTTAGAACACCAATTGACGGAACATGTTTTTAATCATTGAACAAAATTTGATCACTGAAGACATACATTTCCATTGTCAGTTGAATGTCTATACATCTCCCAAATCAACATATTTTGTGCGCAACTTCATCGATTTGGTATACATTTGCATTCGATCAATGTAATGGTAGGGCCACTGCTGAGCTTCAGTGGTACAGTGACTAGCCCACAAACATGTCGTCAAGGGTAAAGGACAATTGTCGGTCAAAGTAACTTGTTTTAAACAATTTGCTACACAAATCATGAATTTCGTAAAATAAACTTCATGCATGCATCCAAATTAAACACTTTATATCTTACCTTAACAAAATGGTTTCCGAACACATGACTAGTGCACAAAATTCAATGAACTCGTGGATCTCTAGGAGGTTGGCTTCTTAGAGGAAAGAACGTCATACTTTGCTGCAGTGACAAGGATACTACAATGATGTTATATCTTGATGCAATCACATGACCCATGTCTGTAATATCCATCCACTTATCCATCGTTACCTGCAAATTTATCAGTTAATCAAATATCAAAAATGCATTTTGGTTTTCAAATATTGCCAAATCATGTCAAAGAAAAAGGATGTTTCACCTTAGACAATCCATCAACTAGTAGGGACCGCTTTAACATTTCAAACCTATGTATCCCACCAAACAACGCTATATATTGATCGGTCCATTGTGCAAGTTCCTTGAGCAGATGATTGCGCATTAATGACCAAGCCTCTTCACCATAACCTAATAAGGCAGCAATTCTTGATATCCACAATTATCATAAGCTTTTACATTAGTTATGTCTACAATAAATTTATGCATAAATGGATGAAATTGAATGAGCATAGGAACCATCCGGTTTTTCATTAGAACATCAGATGAGGCACTGCACTGTTTCAGAGTAGAGCAACTGTTTTGCACAGCGTGTAACTCATCCACATACTCAAAGTAAGACGGGTCCCTTCTTGTCGAACGTCGGTGCTTCGAGATGTTTTTCTTCTGAGCACTTTTAGTTTTGACCTTATCAGGTGGAGGGCATATGGAATTCAAATCAGGGTACACAATTTCTTTAAGCTTAGACTTTAGTGTCAATTTTCCACACAAATCAAGCTTTTCAAAACGATTACATATGGCTTCCATCTCATCTGTTATGCTGACTTGGTATTCATCTGCACCATTGTTCGAAAAGTTTAATCTCCGCCAAAACATATTAACGATGTTAATTGGAATGCTTCCAATAGCATACTTAGATAGCTCACATGCACAAGGCAAATCATACGATGTTCTCAGCACACATCCACAACAAGATGGGTTTTTTCCAGCATAATTCACCCACTCATACTCAAAAGCAATTTGATTTAACGCATACCTGGACACCATGCCAATAAGTCTCTTGTATAACGTTACTTTAAAAACATGTCCAACCACATGTGTACTTCTTTCCAAAGATGCCTTGATTTCAGTATGTTGCAAGGTGATCATATTGTTCATCGCATCCAAATCACCAAGACTATTCTGTAGTAACCGCTTTAAGTTCCAATGGGCAGACTCAACCTTGCAATTTACAATATTATCAATAAATTTCAAAGGCTGTAAACGTATGCAAATGACAATTTAACCAATGTCGTAAGCGAAAGTTACCTGTTTGTTGTTGTATTTCCAAAATGCATGACTTTGTTTGTCCAAGCTGTCACAAATTTTTCTTTGTGGGGATTCAACCAAGTGTCCTTCACATAATCAATGAACGTTGGCCACGAAGCACATGCAACCTCAAACTTCATAACATAATCATCAAATTCATTCTCCTTAGCACAGTCGACAACACTTCCTCATGCTTCCATCACATAATCCAATGCATTTTGCTGCCGAATATAAGTTTTGCATTTTGCCTTCACATTCTTGTCAATGTGAAACCTATACAATAAATTCATTGCCTCTAGAAAAACGGTTTCGACTGCACTCATTAATGCTAAATCTCTATCCGTAACAATGACCTTAGGGAAAAATTCACTTTTAAGAAAAATCTCTCTAAACCATTCTAGGGCCCACACAACATTGTTCGTACGTTCCGCTTCTAAATATGCAAATGCAACAAAGAATGTCAGCCCAGTAGGTGTGACACCAACAATGTCAAGCAAATGTAGTTTATACCTGCTTGTTTTGTATGTACTGTGTATCAAGAACACCATATGATATGCATTGCTCAATTGTATTGCATCCGAATGTGCCTAAAACAAGTCACGTACAACATTTTCATCCTTCAATCTATACCAATGAATATACATGTCACGTTCAAGAAGTTTCATCAGTTGTTGCATTTCAGTGTTATTACCTCTTGTACGCGTGCGGTATGCATATCTTGCATTGTATACTTGCTTCAAAGTTGTATAATTATTCTCATTGTGCTCCTTCAAAGTTAGAAGAATATGTTTTGGTTTCACCATTGACTTTGTCATATCAGCAACAATTATCTTCTCCTCCTGACTTAGTCGACCAGCATATGGGTGTCCACAAAATGACTTAGTCAAAGCATGGTTATGAATGCCACATATAAGTTTCACCATCCACCCTTGACCTCCCGGGCTGGTTTTCCTCGCAACTTAAACGGACACTCACATTTTCTAGTACTAGTCGTTGAAGGTGTGAAACCTTTTCTCCATGGTCTATACTTTCCACTCCTTTCACAACCAATTAACACAAATGATATCCTTCCTATTTTTTCCGTCGATGTGTCACTCCTCATTATCACATCTACGAAACCATTCTCATTTGCAATATTCCGAGCCCATTTCAATACCGCATCACATGACTCAAACACCTATACAAATTAATAATTCATCTTTAATCTTACTTTAATCATTTCACAGAATGTACTACATTAAAAATCACATAAATACCTCAGTCGTGTTGAACGCTACAGAACAATCAATTACACAATTATTGTCCTCACACGCATCACGGTCCGCTCCGATGTCTTCATCCATATAATTTTTTTAGACATAATACTTTCATAAATCCACTCATCACTGTCCATCCTAACAACTACAAATTTTATTTAATCATTACTAAAAACACACACATGGAGGATAATAACATTTTCTAATAAACATCACAATTTCCATTGCCAATCCATAAATTAACATATTTTAAATAAATCACTAAAGTTTAAAAGATCACCATTTACATAAACAATCCACAAATTTCTTATTTGTATTTACTCACTCAAATAATTTCTAAAATTAAACTCAAATGTAATTGAATACATAATGTAATTGAATACATATTTTTTTACAAAAATTTTAAATAAAATTTTGTGATTTAACAAATGATCAAATTCTCAACTTCACAATTTAACAAATGATCAAATAATTTATAAAATTAAGCTGCATTTTACTTAAATTCATTTTTAACCATTTTTTTTACTTTTTTAACAAATTGCTGATTTTGAACCATACGGATTGTACAATCCGTATGAGCCATACGGATTAGCTAATTCGTTAGTCCATATGGATTATACAATCCGTAAGAACCAAACGGATCATGTAACCCTATGGACTTTACGGATTAGGTAATCCGTATGGGTTTTATACAACCATATGAGCCATATAGATTACCTAATCTGTAAAGTCCATACGGGTTACATGATCCGTATGGTTCTTACGGATTGTATAATCCGTATGAGCCATACGGATTACCTAATCCTTATGAACTATACGAATTATCGAATCCGTACGCAACACAGAACACCACAACTCACCTCTGCAACCACCGAAGACGACTCCAACGGCCACCACCATGCCAAAACTTCGACGAAATCAACTAAATGCCACCAACTAGCACCAATGCACAACCTTTCAAAAAATCGCAGCTGCACCAAAACGAAGAGGTGAACTGAATAACGGAAAAAAAGGGCAAAGTTGTACAACCAAACAAATATAAAAGGAAAGTTGATTAGGGGTATTTTTGGGTTTTAAAAATATCCAATCGTATATAAGAAAAGTTAATGGTGTATGAAGTTTTTCCCAACTTTTTATATACGTTTCAGTAAAAAAAAAACTATCATTTTCGTATTCCGTAACTGCATGTCGAAGGAATCAGCCGAAAAATAAATATATTTTATATACAATTTTTTTTTTCACAAAGTTAAGTAATTATTCTTATCTTAAAAGTTAAAACGGGGGTTTCCACTTTTATTCTTTTCTTTCTCTTTTTTTTTCTCGCTTTTAATATTTATCCTCTTTTTTATTAATTACATAGAATTTATCTGATTGATCTAAGTAAAAATAGAATTAAAAAACAATCTCATATTCAATAACTAATAGAACTGAATATAGACAATTGTTTTATTTTGAATTAAATTATCAATGCTATGATTATCATATTTAATATTTCATGTTTAACATTAAAATTTTATAATCGTTAATAATTAAAATTTTAATAAAATACATAAATATATATGTAATAAAACTATAAAATATTAAAATCTTAATAATTATTTTTAATAATTATATTATTTTTCACCTTAGGAAATATATAAATATATATGGCTTTAATTTTAATTTTTGTAATTTTTATCTTTAACTTTTAATTAAAAATTATAATGAAAATGTTGGTAAAATATTTAAAGTATTATACTTAGAAGTTGTAAAATAAATGAGAACTATTTACCTAAAGTAATTTTTTATAATAACTATTTACCTAAAGTGAATTAAAAATAATTAAATTTTATAATTTTATAATTTTAATTTTTAACTTTTAATTAAAATATAAATTTTAATTTTACACATAGATGATATGAAATATAAATTAAAGATAATACATTAAATGTGGTAGTTCTTACATTAATGATATAATTTTAAAATAAGATAATTGCCTAAATCCTATTGAAATTATTTAAGAAGGAATTTTTACTTGGGATGAATTAGAAAAAATTACTTACACATAAAAGAAAAATAGTTACTTCTTTATCTTATTTCCATTATTTTACTCATACTACTATAATTTTCTTTTTCTTTTTCTATGAGTTCTTCTCCTTTTCATTTTGCTTAACGCTAGCTTCTGCCTCTCCCTTTTGGTAGCTACACAATTTTTCTTTGTAGATTTCAATGTACTTGTTTAACTTTTCTTTATATATTCTGTTTTGTCTGATCGTCTCTCTTTTTTCAATTGCTTCCTTTGTTACTGTACTTATATTGTAGCTTTTATCCCAAATCCATGGGAAAGTGATGATGGTCGAAAAAATGACCCTGGGTTTTCTACGGGTGGTGTCACTCATGTGACGTGTAACCATCACATTTATTACATAATAATACGAATTTTTCACACCCAATTAAGTTTTGCGAATCATGGATAAATGCAATGAAGCTGCAAATTAATATGCTAGCCTGATTTTATCCTTTTGAACATTTAATTTACGATTTAATTTTTTTCTTTATAATTCTCCCTTATTAACATTAGAAAAATTGTAAAAAAAAAAATTGATAATCCGTTTATAAGAACAGATTTTTGCGTCAACATAGTTTAATCCAATTGATCTAATAGTGTGAGGTTTGAGTGGTTTATAAAAGATTCTCAATTCAAATTTCAATACTGTCATCCTAAACACACACAAAATGTAACATAGCTTCTTTTTTAACAGTATCGTAAAATAGTTTTCGAATATTAATAGGGTTTTGCTAACATACAGAGAATTCTTACTTTTATTAATTAATATGAATGTTTTGATAAGTTATAATTAGAAAATATTTAAAAAATAAATAAACAATGATATAAATTGTTAATACATTCATACTAAAAAAATAAGGATATGTATATTGATAGATGCTTCTAATTATTAATAAATATTTGTGGGAGATGCTATAATATACATTCACTTCTTTTTTAAGATAGAGTACTATGCTAGTAAAGACTAAATGAGAGTTTATTTATTAAAATTAGTTTGTTCTTTAATCTGGTAAAAAGTTTATTAGTTTTAATCATTTTTGTTTTTAAAATGAGTCAAAATTGTTCTTAAAAATAATTATTGTTTTCGATTTTGAGACACCAATTTAAACCTTTTTTACTAATTCAAGACACGAAAGTTTTTCATTAGATTTATTTACATGAAAAGGTGAAACCCAACTAATGTTCAAGCCAAAAAAATATCTTAAACAAGATGAAAATTGTGTTCCAAATGAGTCTTATGAGCAACAGAAGAAAAATATGATATTAGATTATTTTTTTTGTTATTCATTAGATTCATTTTTCACATAATTTTTATTTGTTTATATCTTTTTATCATTTCTAACATTAGTTGGATTCTACTATTTTCATGTGTGTAAATTTAATGGAACAAGTTTTACATCTCAAATTAGTAAAAAAAATTCAAATGGTGTATCAAAATTGAAAACAATCATTATTTTTATGAGGACCATTTTGATTAATTTTTATTTTTTATTGAAGGACATTTGGACTCATTTATAAAGAACTATATTAAATTTTTAAAAGATAAAAATCAAACTAAATACAATAGAAAAAACATAAAGACGAAAACATATTTTATTTTAACCTTATCATATAACAGGAAAAAAAATTGTATAAGTAGGTCAAAGTACAATTTATGAGTTTACGGTTTTAACAATTGATTATATTACGGGCAATTACATTATTGTACAAAAGTTGATTAGTTTCTTTGCAGAAATTTGGAGAGCGAAACAGCAGTAGACATGGCACGTACCCGTGATACGAGAAGAAATTAATTATGCTTAGAGCACACATGAGGGTTATGATAGAGGTCGTAGGTTTGTAATGACAATTATTGAGTTGATAACTGGCACAATTGGTAGAAGAGAGCCTATGACAGAGGAGACATGCAATGCGTATTTAGTAGTGGCCACTCTTGTTGGAAACCTATAATTGGAAATGAAGGGAAATCAATAATGTCGACCAAGGATTTTCTATGTCGGTAGATTTGTAATTGTCTTGGGGGAGGTGATCCTCGGTATTGCCGAAATCGACGCATACTGATATGTGGAGGTAATTAGTTTGATACTTATCCTTAGAATATTCCATTTCTGTTTGATTAGGAGATCGATTATCTGTTATTCTCAATTATCTCTAGTTACCTTTAAGTGGTTATATATAAGATTTCTTTATGTTTGTGTTTTGTAACTATTAAATGTTTTTTTAAACTTTAAAGGCTTGACATTTATTCAATAAAGCACGCGCATTCATTTATCAATGTTATTCTTATCAAAATTTGGAACTTTTACGTAAGATGGTGGAAGGGATCCAAGTGAATTTCAAATTCTACACATTGGATGATGAGTCAACTTTATTAAGAAGAGAGATATACAAAACAAAAAACATGATTTTGATGCTTAAGTAAATACATTAATTATAGAAGAATAACTGAGTGTATAAGAGATGATAGAAAGTCTCTAAGAGTGTCTCAGATGTTTGTTTAACGTGTGTGAATATTAATGTGTATGAAACTTAATAAAGGTTGAGAGAACCTGTATTTATACTATGGAGTATGAGTCTTAGGCTTTTATTTGTTAACTAATCTATTGATAAGATAACAAAGATAACAAATAATTCAAATAGGAGATAATATGTATCTTGTAAATATGTTGTAAATTGTAGATAAGTAGCAGTTTGTAAATAATAGATAATCCCTTGGAGATAGTTGGAAATATTCCAAGAGATAAAGTGGTTACACTTATTTAAATAAGCTGTTGTTGACCAGGAGAGACCCAGCATGTAGAGGGTCGACGTCCGCGCTCGTGTAGCAAGGTGGACACGGAGGACAAACAATCGTGTCTTCATTGTGTCAAGCTCGACACTTAGAGCAGAAATATGCATTAATACTATAGTAGGGTTGACACTGAGGGTAAACACGTGTACAGTGACCCCATAGTAATTGTCACATGTAACTTTACCATTTTGTAATGTATAAATGTGTTTTAGAGCTTTTCTGATCTCAACAAATTGGTAACCCGGTGTTTGATTTAGAGAAAGCAACCGCCATGCCATGTCACCATCCTTGTCAATCCTATTACAGTAACTGTATAAGTATCCACCCTCCGTGTCAACTCTGTTACAGTAACTCACATGTCCACCCCTCGTGTCAGTCCTATTACATGAGCGCGAACGTCAACCCTCAATAACTGAGTCTCTCTTATCAACAACAGCTTATCTGTTACACTTATTCAAATAAAAGTGTAACTTATAGATATAATTGAAAAATACATTAAATTATGTCTTCACATATCAAATATTTTCTTTTCATATCGATACGTACGATATTTTTCCAGCAATTAATGTATGTGAGTCAGAAACTTTCACTTACAGTTTTTTCTTTTTAATATTTATTTAATTTTTTAATAATTAATAAATAATAATTAATAAAAAGAAAAAAATTGTAAATAAAATAAAAATTTATAAAAATCTAGGATTAGGGGTGTTCGCGGGTTGGTTCAGATCGGTTTTGACCAAATTTATGACTCGACCCAATCAAATTTAATCGGTTCGATTTTCAGGAAAAAAAATTTGAGACCCAACCCAACGCGTTCAAGAACGATTCAATTCGGTTCTAATCAACGGGTCTTAAACTACTATTTTATATCATGATTCTTTTAAATATTCAATACAATTAACACAATATTATTAAATGTATAAAAGTAATAAAATTGATTCATTTAATATCATCAACATAATATTCTAAAATAGACTTATGATATAAATTAAAACAAAATATTTTTGAACAATATTTACTATAATAGTCTGAATCACAATTATTTCTTACAAACTAAGCTTTGCTATAACCAAATTTGTTGCAACCAGATTTGTTGAAATAAACAAATGAATAAAATATGATTCATTAATATTATAAACATGGTAAACAAAATATGAAAAAAAGGTGAAACAAATAACAATATACCTGAAAGTAATACATTAAGAAGTTCCAACACTTGGAGATCCAATATTATCAGTATTTAAAATCAAACCAAACAACTCTAAAAATTTAAACACAACTTCGTTAGCACAAAAATTAATTGATATTTTATACAAATGTAAAAATGAAATAAGGGATGACACACCTGATTCAATCTTTTCCGCTTCATTTATTTCAACTTGCAAGTCATTAACATTTTGCTTATAGATCTAAGTCAATTTTGGGCACAAATGAGAGCTTCAACAGTAATAGGACTCATGAAACTACGAAATGAATCCAGAATTCTACCCCTTGTACTAAATGCAGACTCAGATGATATAGTATATAAAGGAATGACCAATATATCTCTAGCCATACAAGAAAGAATATAATATTTGGATGCTTTCAATTTCCACCAATTCAAAATGTCAAACTCAGGGAGATCATCTTCAACATCATCCTGCAAATACTTATCTAAGTCATTTTTTTGCACCTCACCCTATTTTTTCTTTATATTCATTCTAATTTCATCATCTCAATCATCATCCTTATCACTTTTGTCATCATTATGTTGTGAGACCATGTTTGAAGCCAATATACTAGAATTAGCTGAATTGCTACTAGAATGAGAAATGGAATGTTCTAGTACATATTGTTGAATCAGTTTGTGAATGAGGTCTCAATTTTTTCATCATGTCCATACTCTTTTCAACACCATATAAGATGATTATGAGCTGGCCTTCGTTCGACCCACACATTTACAATACCACACCTTTTTTTTATTGTCAAATTATTTTTTAATTTTTAATATATATAATAAAATTTATATTATTATTATGGATTCACGGATCGGGTCATCGGGTCAACGGATCTATAAATCTAAACCCGTGACCCAACCCGCACATGAACGGTTTTGATCGATTCGATTCAGTTTTGATCTAAATACATAAATGACCCAACCCAAACTGTTTGGATTAGTTCGGATCGATTAGGGTTCATGGGTGACCCGTACCCGTGAACACCCCTATCTAGGATCCTAGAGTAGTTCCCTAGACAAAATAGAAGTAAGTTCACAAACAAGATTCAAGAATAAGATTCTCTGATGAAAAGAGAGAAATATGTTTGAGGATCTGTTGGGTAGAAGGAGTGAAAAAAGGGATCATTTGTTTCTTGAACAGTTCTTTTAAAAACAATTTCTATCCCATTTTTGAGTCATAGGAAATTTTATGATTTATGACTTAGAGGTACTTTATCTTCTAGAATATCTCCAACTATCTCCAAGGAATTATCTACAAGTTGTTTCTTATCTACAAGTAACAACATATCTACAAAGTACACGTTATCTCTTATTCAAATTACATAATTGTCTGCTATGTTCTGTTAGCTTATCAAGAGATTAATTAACAAAAAGGTCCAAGACTCATACTCAACGATATAAATACAGTTTCTCTCTAAACCTTTACACATTCAATATTCATGCTCATAAACATCTGATACACACTCGAAAACCTTCTACTCTTCTTTACTCCGAGATCAACTCGGACTTTCTTACTCAGTTATGTTTCCATAATTGATGTACTTACTTGAGTGTTGGAGTCCTTTCCTTTGTTTTGCAGCTCCCCTTCCTTAACAAGATTGACTCATCGTCCGATGTTTAGAGTCTGGAACCCTCTTGGACCCTGTCCATCATCATACGTGGAATTTTAGATTTTGGTAAGAACACCATGTTTCGATGGTCACTATGATCATTGGAGCTTACTTTATGGAAAATGTCTCGAGGTCAAAGGGGTATTGGAATTAGGTGGAGACGAATTATCAGAATTCAGAACCAACAAAAGGACTGCAGTAGACTAAGGCACAACAGATTGGAGGGTTTATGTTTAAAAATCTCAAGGTTAACAATTATGGCAAAAAAATTAAAATATTGTTTTTTTTAAAAAAATTACGAATTTACTGCATTTTTAAAAGTATTTACGCATCTATAGCAACGAGTCGCATCCCAACAGGACACAACTGGTCACACCCCCACCAGACGCAACTGGAGCTGAGTTGCGCCTCCCCTGGGCGTGACTAATTCTGTTGCTATTTCAGTCGCTAACACTTTTAGCGACTGAAATAGAGAATGAAAAATAGCGATTAAATTTTAGCGACCAATTTTTTTTTCAAAAAAAAAAAAAAGAGGATTCATGCCACTAGGGGTGTTCACGGGTACGGGTCACCCATGAACCCGAGCTGATCCAAACCGATCCGAACAGTTTGGGATGGGTCATTTATATATTTGGGTCAAAATCGAACCGAACTAATGAAAACCATTCATGTATGGGTTGGATCACGAATTTAGATTTACAGATCCGTTAACCCGATGACCCGATCCGTGAACCTGTAATAATAATATAAATTTTATTATTTATATATATTAAAAATTAAAAAAATAATTTGACAATAAAAAAAGGTGTGGTATTATAAATGTTTAAGATTGCATTCAAAATTAGGATAGAATATTTTTTAATATTACATTAAAAAATAGGATAGAATATTTTTAAGATTGCATTGCATAATATAATAGAATATCTTTAAGATTGCATTGGATAATATGATAGAATATATTTAGAATTGCATTCAAAAATTGGTTAAAATCGTATATTTAAATTAGTATAAATAAAAATATATTTTGGTGTTCATGTATGCATTCCATTTCAAATAATATTAGAGTTTTAGAGTGTTTATTTGTGCATCATTGAGAGAATTGTTGTGAAATCATTTAGAAATATTTGTCAAGTCTGATTCTTCAACTCCCCATCAGGATTTAAAGTATCTATTTGCTTAAGGAACAAAAACGTAAAGGTAACTGATGTGTTGCAAACACATCTTGTTTTTAGTCTAGTTTTAGGTTAGAATTTGATTAAATACTTAGGTAAATAGCTTAGAATTAGTTGAGTTTAGTATTTTATTGTTTAAATATAATTTCAATACCAATTGTGCAATTTCAGGTCAAAAGAGGAGAATAAATAATAAAGCAAGTTCTGGAGTGTCACGCGTGTCGCGCAAACATCCACGCGGGTCACTTGGAAGACCAGAGAAGATCACGCGGGTCGCGCCGTTATTCAAGTGAGTCGCGTGGAAACCTCCAGGTTTAAGCCATTTCAGCTCTGCTAATCCACGCGAAGCACTTCACAGTCCACGCGACTCGCGTCATTCATTTCTGCCGAGCCGCGCGACTCGCGTGGTATCGCGCGCGGGTCGCGTGGAATCAATTTAGTTTCCTTATTTAAATCATATAATTCAAGATTTGGTATTATATTAGGATTAGTTGCCTTAATTAAGTGATTCTATAAATATATTTAGTTTCCTTA
>PYAF01006333.1:1091478-1107886 GCA_007407185.1 Glycine tomentella
AGAAAAGTCGTCCATAAATACCTCAAGACCCCTTTCTACCATGTCTGAAAAGATAGAAAGCATGCATCTTTGAAAAGTGGCTGGTGCATTACATAACCCAAAAGGCATCCTTCGGTAAGCGAACACCCCGAATGGACAAGTAAAAGCGGTCTTTTCTTGATCTTCCGGTGCAACTGGGATTTGATTGTACCCAGAATAATCGTCAAGGAAACAATAATAATCATGATCGGCAAGTCTCTCAAGCATCTGGTCCATATATGGAAGTGGGAAGTGATCTTTACAGGTTGCATCGTTAAGCCTTCTATAATCTACACACATCCTCCAGCCAGTAATAGTCCTTGAGGGAATTAATTCATTCTTGTCATTTTGTATGACTGTCATTCCTCCTCTTTTTGGAACTGTTTGGACTGGACTTACCCAAGGTGTGTCTGATATTGGGTATATCATACCTGCATCTAGAAGCTTAACTACTTCTTTCCTTACCACCTCTTTCATTACAGGGTTGAGCCTTCTTTGGGGTTGTCTTACAGGTTTCACATCAGTTTCCATTAAAATTTTATGAGTACAGAAGGAAGGGTTTATACCTTTGAGGTCTGAAATAGACCAACCAATAGCTGACTTGTGTTCCTTAAGTACTTTGAGCAATTTTACTTCTTCATGCCAATCTAACCCTTTGTTGATTATGACCGGATAGGTTTCATTGTCTCCAAGGAAAACATATTTCAAATGTTCCAGCAACTCTTTCAGCTCAACCTTAGGTGCACCGGATGGAAGATCACCCTCTTTCAGTTCCAGCTCTTCGATCATAGGCTCTGCTGATTTTTCTGCAGCTTTATCACATTCTATAGCATAATCTTCTTCAGCTATACTTTGCTCTGCTGCAGAATTTTCTGGTACAATGTTTTCTGCATTTGCAACTGCTGCCACCATGTCCTCTGCTGCATATTTTTCTGCATAGTTAGTCGCTGCAGCCAATTCTTCTAGTTTTGCACTTTCAATTGCTTTGATATCTGCTGTAATTCCTGCACAAACAACGTTATCCAACACATCTAATCGAAAATAATCATGTTCATCAGTTGGATGTTTCATGGCATCAAAAACACTAAATACAACAGATTCATCATTTAATCTCAGTTTAAGCTTTCCTTGCTCAACATCAATTAAGGCCCTGGCAGTGGCTAAGAAAGACCTTCCTAAAAGTAGGGGAATTTCACTATCCCCTTCCATGTCTAGCACAATGAAGTCAGTAGGAAATATAAACTTATCTACCTTAACTAGAACGTCCTCAATCACACCGGAGGGTGTTCTTATGGACCTATCCGCTAGTTGCAAAGACACTCTAGTTGGCTTAAGTTTAGAAATACCTAGGGACTTACACATAGATAATGACACTCTAGCCCCTAAGTCACATAATGCTCTCCCTACATTTATATTACCTATTGCTATAGGGATGTTGAAACTTCCAGGATCTTTCAATTTGGGTGGAAGCTTCCTTTGTATAATTGCACTACACTCCTCAGTGAGTGCTATTGTTTCACAATCTTTCAGCTTGTGTTTCTTAGATAAGATTTCTTTCATGAACTTTGCATAATTGGGCATATTAACTAATGCCTCAGCAAATGGTATATTAATATGCAATTTCTTAAACATATCTAAGAACCTGGCAAATTGTTGCTTCTGCAATTGCTGCTTTGTTTGCACCGGATAAGGAGGCTTTTCAAAGCGAGAAAAGTCCCACTTCTTTGTTTGAGGTGCAGATTTTTGTTCTTCCAATTTTTCTGTAGCTTTTTCTCTTGGTTCAGCTGCTGCAAAATTTTTCTCAGCTTCCTTTTTGCTTGCTTCAGATTTTTCTGCATTAGATAATACCTTACCACTTCTAGTTGTGATGGCCTTGGCATGTTCTCTTGGGTTCACAATTGTGTCACTTGGAAATTGGCCTTGTGGTCTCTCAGCTAGCTGTTTCGCAAGCTGTCCAATTTGATTTTCCAAGTTTCTAATGGAAGCATCTTGATTAGTTCTGTGAGCCCTTGTTTCAGAGATGAACTCTGCTGTTGTCTTTGATAGCAGCAACACAACCTTTTCAAGCTCCGAAGGTTCCTTATTTGGAATGGGAGGTGGCTGCAAGTAGTTATTGGACTTGTAATCCAACCCACCTCCTTGGAATCTCCTTTGGTAGCTATTCCCAACAGCATAATTGTTGTTTCTTTGATAGGATTGCTTCTGATATGGTTGTGGCTGCCTTTGATCATTCCATACTCCATTTACCTGCACAGGGTCAGCACCAACAAGAATAGGACAAGCATTAGACTTGTGCTCACCTTGGCAATACTCACATACTATGCGTGGTTGATTAACTGCCACTTGTGCTGCAGAAACTTGCAGTCTATCAATCTTCTCGGTTAATTTGGCCAGTTGATGTGCCAAAATCTTTTGTTCCGCAAGCATTGCATCATTAGTGGAATGTTGAATCAGTTCTCTCTTTGGCTGGTGTGTCATACTTTCATTTTCATTCTAGGCCAAAGAGTTGATAAGCTCATATGTTTGAGCTATTGTTTTAGATCTTATAGTTCCTCCGGCTGCAACATTAACAATCATGCGAGTTTCAGTAGTCATACCATTAAAGAAAATACGTACCTGCTTACCTACAGGCATATCATACTGTGGACACCTCCTAATTAACTCTTGAAATCTATTCCATGCAGCACATAAGGATTCTCTTCCATTCTGAGTAAAATTGGTGATTTCATTCACCAAGCGGTTGTACTTGTCCATGGAAAAGTATTCAGCGAAAAATCTTGCAACCAAGTCTTCCCATGTAGAGATGCTATTTGATGTTTGTCGATTTAGCCATCTCAAAGCATGTCCTTTAACAGCAAAAGGAAAGAGACTCAGTCTTACTGCATCATCGGAGACTCCTTGATGTCTAATGGTATCACAGATTCTAAGGAATCTGTCTATAAAGTCATGTGGGTCTTCCGAATCATCTCCTCCAAACTGATTGCGTTCCACCAATGCTATCAATGAAGGGTTTATATCGAAGTGATTAGCTTGGATTGGTGGTCTCACAATGATGGAGTTGGGTCTTGTGAACATAGGAGCCAGAATATCCTCTATTAGTTCATCTTCCGGTCCCGGTCTTGGCGGATTGTGTTGTTCTTCCGCCATTTCTTCTTCCGACTCAAATTCTAGAAGCGAATCAAAATCGAATTTCTCAGCTTCTCTCCTTCTTTGTCTAGCTAGTCTCCTTCGGAGAGTTCTCTCTATTTCTGGATCAAATTCCAACTCCTCAGAGCTAGCTGAACCTCGCATAAAAACTTGGAGAAGCGATTAGTAACAAAAATTTCAATCACAAACTCTTTAAAAATTACTGTAAAATCTGTTTGCCAATCCCCGGCAATGGCGCCAAAAACTTGTTGTGCGATTACAGCAAGTGCACCGATCGTTTACAAGTAATAAAGTTAGGTAAGTTGAGTATCGTCTCCACAGGGATTGGATTAACTCCACAGTAATAATAAATTGATTGTGATTGTAAATAAAAACAATTAAAGTTAAGAAAAGTTGTTTGGCTGAGTGATTGTATTAAAGTAGAATTTAAAGAAAACAGTAAACAATTGAAAAGATTACCAGATGAGTGATAATTGTGGTCAGGCGCAATTCCTTCCGAGTATTACCTTTTTCACATGACTGGATTGTTACTTTAAAATTCACATATGATAAATCTCTCCTATAGTTGTAAATCCTAGATGACTAATGATTTCACCCTTTAATTCGATCAAGAACCTTAAACCTTAAGCATTAAAAGAATAAACCATATGGGTTCGTGTTATGATTGCTCGGAGAATAAGTCTTTTCTATATTAGTTAATCCCTAATTCCTTAGTGAATCAACCCTTTAAACTGAATTGAAAACCTAATTCCTTAGTGAAATCTATCAGTCTAAGCATGTAAAGAACATATTATAAACTCTGCACTCACGCATCCCTATTCCTAGGTGAAGAATGAATGTTATTCTTAACAAGTCAGAAATCAGAATCCCAACGTTCCCATTGCAAATCCTAACCCTCAATACTTAATTGAAGTGATCAATTTCAAATAAGATGAACTATAAGAACAGAAAAGAATTAAAACAATCAAAACATATGTATTCAATACCAGTCAAATTACAGAGGATAACTCATCAGTTCATGGCCTTCCCACAATACAAGAATTAGCCAGCCATAGGCCTCAAGAACACCAAAGCAAATGAATGATTCATGGTTGTGCAGAACTCTGACTTTGAATCTTGATTTCTAGGGTTTAGACAGCTAAAACTATATTTCTCAATGTATTCTGGCTATCTATCTCTGGATATCTCAAGATGCTCAGAGGCCTCATATATATAGAATCTTTTAATTACAGTAATTAAGCTCATAGCCCATGATAATTTTGAAACAAATCTTTTTAAATTAGACAACAAATCTCCTTGGCGCGATCAGCGCGCGATCCCGCGCTAACCGCGCTGGTTGTTCGAAAGCTTGGCGCTGCTGGCGTGAGATTCCGCGCAGACAGCGTGAAAATTTCGAGTCTTCAATCTTGGTGCAGGGCTTCTCGCGCTAGTGGCGCGAGATAGGCGCGACTCGCGTGGCTTGGTCAAATCAATTGGACTGGCTTGTGTTCATGGCGCTGATGGCGCGGGCTCCCGCGCGATCCGCGCGGTACTTCAAATCTTGACTTCTTCTTTTCTTTGCTTTTGAGCTCCTCTTTTTGGCCTGCAAATGCTTAAATGGTATTGAATAAGCTTAAAATAATTAAAATATCAAACTTAACTGATTATATTCTATTTTCCTACATATTTAATTAAATTCTATCCTAAAACTAGACTAAAAACAAGATGTGTTTGCAACACATCAGCAATAAAGTTAAAAGAAAAAGCTTGAACCACAAGTAAAGAGTAACACTCTATCCACAAACTATGCCAACCTTTTTTAAATGCAATTTCAATAGCTAATGTGGCTCCAAATAATTATACAAAAAGAGTGTGCTTCACAACAAGATTTGTTAAGAAACATCCCAAGGTTGCAGCACTGATATCCCTAAAGATCCCCCAACAACCAGCTAAGCTCGAAGAGCCTTTAGAAGCCCCATCAATATTACACTTTACCTAGCCATAAATAGGGGCGTGAAAGATCACATCTTTGATGGAGACTGAAGATATAGGATTCCCAGTGAAAGAGAAATGATTTAGAATGGATAATTATGAAATTGAAGATGGCATCTTACCCTTAGAGGCCTTGGTCAAAAGAGAAACATTGGCAACCACTAGATTGATGGCAATTAGCAAAGGAATTTCAAGATTATCAAATTTGATCTTGTACCTGCAATGCCAGGTAATCCATAAAACATTAATGACAGTTGCAAGGATTAGATCATGGATTTGTTGAGACCAATTCTTAGAACAAATCAGTTTCCCCCAAGAGAGACGGTTCACTACTGGAGAGAGAAAGAGTAAAGCATCCTTAAATAACAAGTGCCTAGAGTTGTTTGAGCCCATAGAACATGGTCATTATAACTGGGGAAAAGAGGGATGATTGTGTCTTTGATTTGATATGCAATAAGCAGATACTTAGCAGCAAGAACAAGAGAAATTACCCAGTTGCCATCTTGAATAAAATCCTTGACAGAAGCTAAAAGTGACCCATGGAGGTGCTTAGGAAGAGAAATAGGATTTTCAATTGGATCAAATAGCCATTTATCAGTCCAAAAATTTATACTCCCACCTATGCTAAGCTACCAGGTAGCGTTATGCAAAATAGTCAAAAAGAAGGTTCGAATGCCAGGTTAGATGGAAGAAGGAAATTAAGCCAAGTGATGTGTTGCTAACACATGTTAGTTTTTTAGGTTAATTTAGTTACAAATCAATCAATAATTAGGAATATAGGCTAGAATTAGTTAAGTTTATTGATTTATTATTATTATTATCTCATTGTATCACTAATATGTTAATACAGAGCCAAAAAGAGGAAAAATAAAGCCAAGAAGAGAAGCCTGAGCCTTCGAACATACCGTGCTATTCGTATGGGAATCCGCGCGAGTAGCGCCCAGATGCCAAAATCAAGCCTTGAGTTCGAACAACCCGCACTACCAGCGCCATAATTCGCGCGAGTCGGGCCAGATGCCTAGAAACAAGCTGTTCAATTCGAATTAGTCACACGATTAGCGTGGGATCTCGCGCTATTAGCGCCGGAAGGTCTGGAAAGAAGTTGAAGTCGAACATCTCACGCGATTAGCGTGATATGCCACGCGATTAGCACCCTGATTATTTTGTTTCCTTATTTTAAGATATTTGGCACGAAATTAAGAAAGAAAAGAGGTTTTATTACCTTAATTAGGAGAGGCGTACAAGGATAAAAAGGGAGGTTTCTGAACTGAGAAAAGCACCCCTTGGACAGAGAATTACACATAAACGCACATTGGAGAGAAGCTCAAGACCAAAGATTGAAGAGGATTAATGCTTTTGCTCTCTTTGTATTTCTTGAGGTTAGACATGAACATGTTTGGCCAACTTTCTTTATTGTGGTTAGGGCCAAGAACCAATGTGAACTCCTCTGTAATTTGATTGGTATTAATATGAGATTATTATGATTGCTTTGTTTACTCTGTTCTTCATTGTTATATTCTTTCTGAGAATTGGCCATTCGATTTAAGTTCTGAGGGTTAGGGTTCACAATAGGGATGTTGGGATTCTAATTTCTGACATGAGTAAAATAACAATTTTTACATTGCCTAGGGATAGGGATGTATGATTGCAGAACTTTATGATATATTCTTTTAAATGCTTAGCTTGATAGGAATCGCTAAGGAATTAGGATTTGTGATTGGGTTAAAGGGTTAAATTGCTAAGGAATTAGGATTTAACTAAATTTGGAAAGATTTATCCTCTAAGTAATCAGAAGTGATTGAAATTGATAACCAATCAAGTGAAAGAGGTAGGGATCAAAGGTGATTGTGCTCTAACCACAATTATTTCTCTCAATTGCATTACAATCAATTCAAATTTGCTTTTAATTTCTAAATTTTCTGTCATTTATTTAATTTGTTTAATTCCACAACACGACAATATTCTTTTTAAACATATTATTTTCCTTCCAATTTCAAAGACCGTAAGTTACGATAAAATCAGGAACTCAATCCCTATGGATACGATACTTTATTTACACACTTTATTACTTGAACAAATGGTACACTTGTTGTTTCGCAACACCAAGGTAGGATGCTTATTTATCAAAGTCCTTGCTCAAAGGAGAGAAGCCCAAGGAACATCAAAGATATACATTTCCCAACCAAGTCTCAACATAACAACATTGTTGATAGTATGGACATATTTAATTCCAAGACCACCCTCAAAGGTATGAGAGCAAACCATTGCCTAAGCAATAATCATGAGCTTTCTAACTAAGACATCTCCCGACCAAATAAAATTCTTGATCCACCTATAGGTGTCCTTGATTAAATACACAAGCCAAGCATAGATATGGAAAATGTAGATTAACATTCCATGAAGCACTATTTTCACCAATTGCACTCTTCCCATAATAGAGAGAAGAAGGCCTTTCCAAGAAGCAAGCTTCATTTTGATCTTATCCGCGATTAGTTGCAAGTGTTTTCTCCTTGATTTCCCTATAAAAATAGGAACACCAAGATAAATGAAAGGCAGAGATCCCTCCTCGAATCCTAATAAACTAGCAATTTCCTTTACTCTGTTTGCGGAATAGAACCAGCAAAAAAAATGGATTTCTCCAAATTGATGATTTGCCTAGAGGCTTGACTATAGTATCAAACAACTCCATGAGATTTCAGAGGTTCTTTTTAGTACCCTTGCAAAAAAACATGATGTCATCAACATACAAAACATGAGTTAGGGTTTGCAAACCTCTAGGACTAGCCATTGGCAGCAAGATGCCCTTATGAACCAAATTTGAAATTGTTCTACTTAGAACGACTTCAGCAAAACAAAAAAGAAGGGGAGAGAGCGGGTCTCTCTGCCTAACACCTCTTTTACAGGAGAAAAAACCAACTGAGGAACCATTAATAAAAATTCAAAGTTTGACAGAAAGCAAGATAGTTTCCACCCAATTATAGAAAGAGTGATGAAAACCAAATGCTTTTAGAACTTTTAGAATAAATCCCCAGTCGATAGTGTCAAATGCCTTCTTGATATCAATTTTCAAAGCAAGGTTTCCACCAAAGACTTCCTTGTTCAGCATATTAATCGCTTCAAAAGTAGTGCAAACACAACCAAGTATGTGTCTTTCCCTAATGAAGCCACGCTGGTTTGGAGAAATAAGCTTAGGAGCCACCAAAGAAATTATTTCTGCTAATACTTTTGTAATTATCTTAAATTGATAATTAGCCAAGGCAATGGGCCTGAAGTGCTCCATTTGATCATCATTAGGGGACTTAGGAATCAAAACCACCATATTGGAGTTCAAGTTAGGAATGAGCCTTGAAAAATTGAAGTGTTGCTATAAAAACATTTTTCCCCACAATGTTCCATAATTTCTTGATAAAACTGAGAAAGCTTAAAGATCCTTCATATGGGGAAATCAAGATGGCTGGAAGAAAATGCATGTTGTGGGTTGGAACATTATGACAAGGCTAGCGGTTTATAAAGGAATGGCTACATGTAATCTTAAGCAAATGAATTTAGCTTGTAATACGACATTAAGGTGGATGATTAGAAAAGATGGGAATAGTTTATGGTGCCAAGTCCTAAAAGGGAAGTATCCTAGATAAGGTCTCACTTCTAGTTCCTTGATTGCCAAACCTCAAGATTCTCCTATTTGGAAATTTGTGGTTGAGATTTGGCTGTAGTTAGTGAAGGGTGAGTCTTGGGCAAAAGAACCTAAATAATACAATTTAAATAAAAAAATTACGAATTTGGGACTGTTTGAAAACTAATTACAAATCTAGGACAGTAGGTCACGCCTAGAACTGGGCATGACCTACTTGCATAAAAGCCCCTGATTTTCACTTTTTCATCACTTTTTACTATTGCGCCTTCTCTCTAAAAATTTTAGAAGTGTAGTATGAGTGATTTTGCAGCGCGAAGCTCTGCCAACAAGTAAGTTATTTGATTAATTGTGTATATTAGTTAATATGTTATATTATAAATTTGTTAGTGACATGTGGAATTGTTAGTGTTTATGGTATAGTTTTGTAAAAACTTGTTTGGTATTAGGGTGCACGATTTAGTTTAGGTTAGGGTTTAGGGTGCATGGATGAGGGTTTACGGATTAGGGTTGAGTGTTTTTGGGTGTAGGATTTATGGTTTAAGGTTTAAGGTTTTAGGGTCTAAGGGTTACGGTTAAGGTGTTAGGGTTTATTGGTTAAGGTTTAAGGGTCTAAGGGTTAGTTTAAGGTGTTAGGGTGTAGGGGTTAATGTTTTAAGGTCTAAGGGTTAAGGTTTAAGGTGTTTAGGGTGTAGGGGTTTATGGGTTAAGGGTTAAGGTTTTAGTGTCTAAGGGTTAGGGTTTAAGGTTTTTGGGTGTAGCGTTTATGATTTCAGGGTTAAGGTTTTAGGGTCTTAGGGTTATGGTTTAAGGTGTGAGGGTGTAGGGGTTTATTGTTTAAGGTGTAAGGTTTTAGGGTGTACGGGTTTAATTTGTTTAGGGTTTAGGGGTTTATGGTTTAAGGTTTAAGATTTAAGGCTCTAAGGGTTAGGGTGTAAGGTGTTAGGGTTTAGGGGTTTATGGTTTAGGGTTTAAGGCTCTAAGGGTTAGGGTGTAAGGTGTTAGGGTTTAGGGTTTAAGGTTTATGGTTTAAGGCTCTAATGATTAGGGTGTAAGGTGTTAGGGTTTAGGGGTTTATGGTTTAAGGTGTAAGGTTTTAGGGTCTACAGGTTTAGGGTTGAAGGTGTTAGGGTTTATGGGTTTAGGGTTTAAGGTTTAAGGGTTAGTGTTTAGGATTGAAGGTGGAAGGGTTATGGGTTTAGGGTTTTAGGTTTAAGGTCTAAGGGTTTAGGGGTTTATGGTTTAAGGTTTTAGGTTTTAGTTACAAGCAGTATTTGGGTATTTTTGTTTGAGCCGTATGAGATGAAATTCTCATATACGGTTCTCAGGGGGGGTCCGTTGGTTTACCTATCTCAATAAAGTCTATGATTGGTTCGAAGAACGTCTTGAAATTCAGGCGATTGCCGATGATATAACCAGTAAATATGTTCTACCTCATGTGAATATATTTTGTTGTTTAGGAGGAATTACACTTGTTTTTTAGTCCAAGTAGCAACGGGATTTGCTATGACTTTTTATTATCGTCCGATCGTTACTAAAGCTTTTGCTTCTGTTCAATATATAATGACTGAAGCTAACTTTGGTTGGTTAATCCGATCCGTTCATCGATGGTCGGCCATAAGAATTCTCAAATCCAGATCGGCCAATTGTTCTCGGATAGCACCCGCTCCACTTGAAATTTCTCGTAGTCGCAGCCATACCCAACCGAAAAAGTATGTTATCCAAGCGCATTTCAAGTAGTTGTAATAAAACCTGACCAGTTGATCCTTTAGCTTTTCCAGCGATACAAACGTATTTAAGCAATTGTCGTTCTGTAAGACCATAATGAAAACGCAATTTTTGTTTTTCTTCTAAACGAATATGATATTGAGATTTTTTACTGGAGCGCGATTGATTTCTAAGTTCGCTTTTGACTGTTGGTCTTTTACTAGTTAGTCCTGGTAAAGACCCCAGAAGGCGTATTTTTTTGAAACGAGGTCCTCTGTAACGTGACATAAAGACTCCTTTTCGGTCCCTTCTTCCACAAGCCTAGCTCGAAGAAGGAAGAGATAAGAGGGCCCTATGGAAAATGTGGTCAGAAATCCATAATAGAGTCTGACCACAACTATCAAATTAATTATCTTCATGCATAAGAATACTAGATTATCCAGTATAAAAGATTGAAAAATCATCTCAAACCTCTCTTTTTCTTTTCTATTGCAAAGTGTTTAGGGTTTTGGGACTCAGGGTTTAGGGTGCAGGGTTTATTTTAGTTCATGGTTTACAATGAGCGGTTAAGGGTTAGGGTTCAGGGTCTATGGGTTCAGTGTTGAGTCACTATGGTTCACTTATTGCCATTACCTTAGATTACATTCCAAACCCAAAAACTCTTCCTTTCTTAGATCTAGCTACACCACACCACATATTTAACTCAGTTGGTGGAGGTTTACCTTGTGCCGATGCTTTGGGTCAATTGTTTCGATGTGTGTGAATTTGTTGGTTGTGAATGACATGGTGGATTTTCAGAAGTCCGTTGTGCATGATATTTGTTTGCCAACGGGAGTTAACAATGTGGGCTCATAAGTTAGGGTTTAGTTTAGTTTATGGTTTAGGGAGAAGGGTTTAGGTTTAGGGTTGACGGGTTACGATTTAGGGTTTAGTGTTTTACTGTATTAGGGTTTAAGGGTTTATGGTTTAAGGTTTATGGGTCTAAGGGTTATGGTCTATGGTTTATGAGTAATGGTAACAACATATTCTAACAGAATTTTTTGAAATTTATTCTATAGCGAAGCTCTGCCAAGAAGTTATTGTTTTTGTTGAGTGGAACAAATGAGTTCAGGTGGTGAGGAGTTTGTCCGTGTTGTGTTATTTTTTAATGGAAGGAAATTTGAAGGGAGACAAGGTGTTGTTTTTGAAGGGGAGAAAAGGCAGACACGTATGAAGTGAAGCTCAACAATGGGTGAATTATATCAGAAGATACGCCAAAAATTAGGTCTGCAAGACAACCAATGTATCACTTCGATTACGGGAAGATCATGGCAACGTGAATAGTACATGGGTTTTCAACTTGTGGATGACAAAGACGTAGAATTGCTAATGGAAGAATTTTTTAAGCTGGCAACGAAAGATTTTATAGAGCTGTACGTGTACTTTACTGATGAGTCACTATTTATCACTATTTACTCACCTTTCTGTACTCATTTTAATCCCTAACTTGTGCTTAATTGTTTATATTTTGCATTGTTTCTCATTTAGGATTTAATTGGACCGATAATTCAGATTTTAATTAATTTGGATTATTTTAAGTTTAATTATTCTAATTTGATTTTCAGGGCAGATTAATAATTAAATGGGCTTGGAATTAATTTATGGACTTGAAGATTGGGATGCTGCGTCAACATTATTTTCAGAGCATTTTATTTTTGTTTTATTTTTATTTTCGTTTTTGGGCCAAAACTGTTAGGAAAAACCCAATTTTCGTTTAGGTCAGTCACTCTATATATTTGGGAACTGCGCCCATGCAGAGACACCAGCCAACATTTCAATTTTTGTTCAATTTTTAGGGTTTTAGAGTATTTTCGTTTTCTGTTTTTAGGTTTCGTTTTCTGCTTCTCTTTAGGGTTTTCAAATCTCAATTTCGAATTCATTTTCTGCTTATTCCGTTTCAGTATGTTCTGTTGCTATTTTCGTTTTCAGTATTTAGGTTTTCATCATGTTCAGTTTCGTTCCAATTTACGTTTCTGTTGTTATTTCTGAATTAATGGAAGGCTAAACCTAGGGTTGGACCCTAGGACAGATTGCAACCCTTTAATGGAGGTTCTCTGTTTTTGAATTTCGTTTCTGTTTGATTCTTCCTTGTTTGGGTTTCTGTTCTGTATTTTTCGAATTGGAGTCATGCTTAATGATTCTGGTATTGATTGATTCAGTAATCTCAGTTTGCTTAATTCTGAGAGTTTGCCCTAACGAGGTTCACGTTTGCTTAATTCGTGTAATGAAGTTTTAGGTTAATCTTCGCTTAGTTGATTAATCTGGACTGATGAGAATTAAGTAGGACAGATTATCTTTTGTGAACGAGGATATTAGAGGCGCAATCTGTTCTAAGGTCTGACTATTTTAATCACTGCAATTAAATTCGTGTTTCTGCTTTATTTTATATAATCTTGTATTCTGATAAAACCCCCCCTTGCACGTTTTCAATCCCTAACGCAGACAATTGAGATCATTGAGAGACGACCTAGGAGTCACTTCCTAGTACTACATTTAAACTAAATTAATTTGGCCGAGTACGACCTCGATCATTTACTGTGGTAGATGATGTTTTACCCATTATGTCAGTTCCTTTAAATTCTGGTAAGCCTACATCGTCACATGCTGCTCCATTTGTAAATGTGTCTGAGGAAGATTCACATGACCTAACTTGGGTTATCGATGACGATGAAGAGGATGACGATGATGAAAATATTGCAATGGAAGATCGTCTTCTTGAAGAGGATGCTAGTGCGTCGGATAATGATGACGATGCTGGTGTGGATGCGAGTGGATTCCAAGCAGACACTGATGTGGGGTCGTCTGAAATCCATCATCATCCTGATGTAGGATGTACACAATCAGAACAACCTGTTGAAGGTATGTAACATGACTAAAACGAATGACGAAGTCATCTAAAATTTGTATATTTGTATGTTATAGTATTTTAGTGTGCATGTTATATTTATTCAACTGATTTGTATTTGAAGGTGCTGAGGTCACTCCTTTATGGGATGAAATTCCTCACTACACATATATTGATTGGAGTCATCCAAGCGAAGAAAAATCTTTTACCGGTTCTGGTTCGGGTTCAGTGCAGGGTCCATGGCAATTAGGGGATGCGTTGTTTGTTAAACAAGAATTTGCCTCCAAAAAGGACGCACAAATCACATGTAAGCGGAACCTCATAAAGGAGCATCAAGAAGCATATGTGGTTGAGAGCAAGCCTAACAAGTTTAGCATAAGGTGTATTGCTCATAACGAGGGTTGCACATGTAGGGTTAGGGTAATTAAACCGGCGTTCGGTGAGAAGTGGATTGTTTCAAGATGGGGTGGCAAACACAATTGCCTGAATGACCATATTTCATAGAGTCATAGACAGCTTGATGCTGATGTTATTGCTTCAATTGTAGTAGGTACGTAATTTTTAAATTTCCTCTATATGTGTTCAATAATGGTTCTTTAAGGTTGTTAATTTTAAGGTGAATGTTACATTTGCATTGTTAGGAATGATCAAGGAGGAACTGGCTGTGTCGATTGCATTGGTTCAGGAAAGGATTACCTATTCATTTGGATTTAGAGTTTCATATCATAAGGCCTGGTTTGCGTAGCAGAAAGCAATGGCAATTATTTACGGCAATTGGGAAGAATCATATGCATTTTTGCCCAGGTGGTGTGGCTACATGCTTCGGTTTTCACCAGGTTCTTTTTATGATATTCAAACTAATGATTATTTTGTGGCAAATCGGCTGGTACGGGAAAAGCGTATGTTTCATCGCATGTTCTGGACTTTCGGACAGTGTTGCCAGGCATTTAATTTTTGCAAACCAATGATTCAGATCGATGGCACTCATTTGTATGGGAAGTATACAGGAAAATTGTTGATTGCCACGACTCAGGATGGCAATAACGAATGGCTGTCACTGGCATTTTCCATAGTTGAGGGGGAGACCTTGGAAGCCTAGTCATACTTTCTTGCTAACATTCGTTTCCACGTTACTCAAAGGCAAAACATATGTCTCATTTCAGACAGGCACCGAAGCATACTATCTGCTGTGGCGAATCATCCTGGTTGGCAAC
This sequence comes from Glycine tomentella, assembly GCA_007407185.1. Taxonomy (NCBI): domain Eukaryota; kingdom Viridiplantae; phylum Streptophyta; class Magnoliopsida; order Fabales; family Fabaceae; genus Glycine; species Glycine tomentella. The sequence continues at coordinate 1,106,051 of PYAF01006333.1, forward strand.
CACCTTATGCTCATCAAGTGTTTTGCCTTCATCATATTGCCAGTAATTTTAATCAAAAGTTCATAAATCAACGCTTGAAGAAGATGCTGATGAATTTAGGTATGGTTAACAAGTATTTTGAATATATTAAATGGAGATATCTGTAAGTCGATTAATGTTAATGGTATGATTGTCTTGTAGGTTATACTCCCTGTATGATTGATTTTGAGGTGGCATTAGCACGATTTCGTGATAGCAGTCCTGAGGTTGCAGAACAGATTGATAGCATCCCCAAGGAAAAGTGGACACGTACATATGACGTAGAAGGGAGGAGATTTGGCCATATGACAACAAACTTGTCTGAATCAGTCAACAGGGTGTTGAAAGGAGCAAGAAACATGCCTATCGCTGCTCTGGTGAAGCACACGTACAGCAGATTGGTTGAATATTTTGTAACGAGGGATCAGGCGGCTATTTCACAAGTTGAGCCTTCAACGCGGCATTGCAAAAATGTGGTTGATGCTATGAGACATAACCAGTCCGTTGCTACAAGCCATCATGTACGCACATATAAACTTGATCAAACACAATTTGAGGTGGTGGAGGGCTACGAGAGGTCATATTTGTAACGACCCGCCTCGTCGCTACAACATCACAAACTCTAGACGTGTAAATTTCAAATTTTAATGAAAACTTCATTAATTTGATTATGAAAATGGTAGTAAGTTTTTTCACAATAATACAATCATCATACACAAGATACAAGTACAACAATTAAATACATATGTATACATATACTATATCAGTACTCATCATTCACATGTTTAGAACTTAATTTAGTTTTACATGTAATTACAATTCAAAATATACATGTCTACAAAAAAGATTAAGGGACTAACTATGAAAGAGTTAATTAACAAAACACAACTCTTCCAAAGAGAGTTCCAACGTCATTACGTCGGCTTGGCGGCTCCAACAAAAAGAAGATCTCTCTCCATGGTCACCTACTACTGCTTATCTGCTCCCACGAACGAAAGTTCTTTATCATCACAGGTACCAACCACACGGTACAACAAATGCTAGGGTGAGTTTATTATATAAAATCAACAAACATCAGATAGCAGCAATTAGGAAGGAAGCAATTTTACCCATAACAATCATTAACAAAAATCCATGATTCCAATACACACTCAACAAACCAATCATCCAATGCATTTCACAACTGAAACAATCATGCATAGAATGATGCATGCACCTGACATCTATCAGCATGCAATGTGGTACCATCTCTGAAAATAGCCTCTCATAGGAAAAATGATTCACCGTCTATCAGGGCCATCCAGTCGTGCAGTGGCCATTCCCCCACCCGGTGATCAGCCAGAGTCGTAAGGGAATTCCAAACCTGATGACCCCTTAGTACCTGCGTTCTCAGCCCACTGAAACTCGTAGGTATGCGCGTGCCTTCATTCTATTTCCACACATACAAATGAAGTATGAAACATGGGCATCATCAATGCATGACCCGACTTGGAACAAATCCTTCTTCGCAAGGGTAACCCATCATGCACCCCCCATGTACATACATAACATAACACACCAATGTGGGCTCACCAATGCATTGACCGTGGCTAGGAACAAATCCATCCTCGCAAGGGTAACTGATGTGTTGCAAACACATCTTGTTTTTAATATAGTTTTAGATTAGAATTTAGTAAAATGAGTAGTTAAATAGATTAGAATTAATTAAATTTTCTATTTTATTATTTTAAATCTAAGTCAATACCATTTATGCATTTCAGGGTCAAAAGAGGAGAATCAAGGGCCAAATAAAGAGAAAACCAAAGTCCCGCGCTATCA
>PYAF01006333.1:1131433-1159022 GCA_007407185.1 Glycine tomentella
TCCAAAGATTTTTCCTACCCTTAGCCCAGCCAAGTTACAAGCCTAAAAGACCTTTTGATCTAATTATGCGTGCATCTGTTGAGAATATTTTCAAGCCTATGGTAGTGCTTTGATTATGTTTGAGTGAGAGATTTATTAACTTAATACACTTGAGTGCATGAGTGCATACACACATTTCTGTGAGGAATACTCAAGTCATCTCATTCATTGGCGAATTTGAAAGGACCATAGAAGCTTTAATATAACTTGATTATACTCAGCATGATAATTCTAGGATTGTAAATTGTGGTTCATGTTTGATTGTTGATCCTTGTTTTTATCTTAGAGTTATGTCTGTTGCTGAGGACAGCAACTAATAAATCTGGGAATTGTTTGATGTGTTGCAAACACATCTTGTTTTTAATATAGTTTTAGATTAGAATTTAGTAAAATGAGTAGTTAAATAGATTAGAATTAATTAAATTTTCTATTTTATTATTTTAAATCTAAGTCAATACCATTCATGCATTTCAGGGTCAAAAGAGGAGAATCAAGGGCCAAATAAAGAGAAAACCAAAGTTCCACGCTATCAGCGCAGTAGCCCACGCTATTAGCGCCAGATGCAAAGAAGAATGCATTGCTCTCGAATGATCCATGCTATCAGCGTGGCAGTCCATGCTATCAGTGTGGCAGTCCACGCTATCAGCGTGGAATCCACGCTATCAGCGTGAAGAAGACTAATCCAAGACTGAAGAATCGAAGAACTCACGCTATTAGCGTGAGAACCCGCGCTAGTAGCGCCGCCCTTTCGAAAGACCCACGCGATTAGCGTGGGATCGCGTGCTGATCGCATGACATTGATTTTGTTTCCTTAATTAAGAAGATTGACTTTGAAATTGGCAAAAGATAAAGGTCTAGTTACTCTAATTAAACCATTCTATAAATAAAGGCCTCTAGGGACTGCAGAAATCATCCATCATCTCTTATCATCACCTTCTATCATCTTATATCATCTATTTCACTCTTTCTTTCTCATCTTTTCACCATTGGAAGTCAAGAATCAAGACAAGGTCACTCAAGAATGTATTATTTGACAGCTTTTGGTTTCTTGAAGCCTATGGCAGGCTGAATTTGTATTCTGGGAAGGCCATGAACTGATGTAACCCCTCTGTAACTTGAATTGGTATTGAACTTTAATGTTGTTTTGATTATTTTATTCTACTCTGTGCTGTTCAATGTTTTATTCTTAATTAGAACTGACCATTCTATTTAAGTATTGAGGGTTAGGATTCGCAATGGGAACGTTGGGGTTCTAATTTCTGACATGTTTAGAATAATAGTCATTCTTCACCTAGGAATAGGGATGCGTGGCTACGAATTTTATAATATGATCTTTTGTATGCTTAACTTGATAGAATTCACCAAGGAATTGGGTTTTTGAATTAGGTTAAAGGGTTAATTCACTAAGGAATTAGGGATTAACTAGTTTAGGAAAGACTTATTCTCCGAGTAATCTTAACAAGATCACATGAGATATATTCTTTGAATACTTAGTTTGACAGATTCACTAAGGGTTTAGGTTTCTCGATCGAATTAAAGGGCTAAATCGCTGGTTGTGCTCTAAGATTTACGAATTTAGGAAAGATTTATCATGTGTGTGACTTAAGATAATAAACCAATCAAGTGAAGGAGGTAGGAAAAAAGGGGATTGCGCCTGACCACAATTGTTTCTTCCATTGGTAACTTCTTTTATATTTTTACTGCATTTTCTATTTTGATTTAAACACAAATCAAACCAACAACTCTTTATTATTTCTGTTTTTACTTCCAATCATTTAGAATTAATATTATCGTAAAAATTACCCCAATCCCTGTGGAGACGATAACTCACTTACTTACTTACTTTTATTACTTGTTAACGATCGGTGCACTTGCCGTATATATTTGCCGTAATCGCACAACAGTAACCAACCAGTCATTGCATCCCACGTGTACATACACAGCCTACAACCATGGGCACCATCAATGTGTGACCTGGCTAGGAAGAAATCCTTCCTCGCAAGGGTAACCCGTCATACACCTCCCATGGGTATCTATGTATATCCACACACAATGACATTGTTCACATCAACATTATCTTTCATCAATGTCATTATCAACCTCAACATCACATCATCATCATGCATATCAATATCATATCATTTTAACATCATCAACTACATCAACACCATCTCATCTAAACATCATCAACTACATCAATGGCATCTCAATTTCAATATAATCAACGACATCAAAAGCAATCACATTTCACATCTATACATAATACATATGCCTGAGATTCACATTTCCCAAGTCTTCAGATAACCCAAAGTTCATACATTCACAATTCATCATATCAAAAGACTAATATTTTTAGGAAAATTCTAAATTAAAGAGGAGGACTACAATATATAAAACACACTCTTATGCCCATTTAAAAATTTAATAAAGAATTAAATAGGAAAACATATTATAAAATTTTGGGCAGAGTCTCCCCTGTAATTAAGACTTTTCCCAAAAATCCAATCATTACAACGACAATATTATTCACAGTTTATCCATCAACAAGCCAATTCATCGCATCTCATTAGCTAAAAACATTTTTTTTCTAGAAAACAAGCACACACAGGAACAAACACATATCAATCATAAATACATCGCATCCCATTAGTTAAAAACTTAATTTTTCTTGAAAACCCACACAGCAGGGACAGGCAGTTATCTTCATAGTTGGACTCCCTGGCCCCCAACTATGGTATCAAATCTATAACTAAATAATAAACTCCCTTTACCTATCCATATCCCTCTGTTAGCTCCTTGAAACGTCATTTTGAGATCTCTCAAGTTCACGTGCTTTGGCCCAAATGCGGAGCTCTATATACCAAATAGAAGAGAATTTAATATATATTTCCAAGGTAAGATCAATATTAACATTTGGGGTCAAATACCCACTCAAATTCAAAAAGGGGCTAAAAGGGTGTTTCAGGAGTCCACATCAAAAGACATCATTTTGAAATTCCGATCACACCAATGTGACTAGGGTTCAACAAGAATCACAGAAATGATATCAGTTTAAAAAAAAGAGAGACTTTTACAACATCTCATTTTCAAAGGGTTTTCAAAGGAAGTATAGAAACAACCCATAACGTTACCTGAATCACAATAGACATCAAGAGAGACTTAAACTAGCTAGAAGAAGACAAAGGAAACTAAGATTACCTCAAGGAAACCAAGAAAGGAGGATTGGGAGCTCCATTCTCTACCAAAACTTTCAGAAGAGTTTCGAAGATTCCGCTCCGATTAAAGGGTTCTTCTCCGTGCTTGGGTCTCGTGGCAAGGAACGACGGTCCGTGATTGTCTCCGGTGGCTGTGAGTGGTGGAGGAGGGTGGTGGGGGAGGTTGAGGCTGTTTGGAGGAGGAAGAACCTCCATTTTTGTGACTTGGAAGCTTAAAAACATATTCAACACCGCCTTCACTCGCCCAGGCGAGCAAAAATGGCTGCAAAAATCGCCTGGGGGAGCTGACCCTATTCTAGAATTTTCTGCCTCAGTGAAAAATTAATTTATCACATTACAGAAGTTAATTTGACAATCCCAACGGTCAACAGTTAGATATATGAGTTAGGAAGCTAGTTTTAAAATTAGAAGGAGATCCAACGGTTAACCAATATAGAATGATGATTTTACTAAAATATGTTTTCGGGTCAAACTCGAAATAACACCATTTTAACGCAGCTGAAGCAAATTCCCCATAACTTGCATCTACACCAAGCAATTGCACATGGAGAATCCACATAACATTTCAACTAATTATAAACTAATCAAATAGTCAAATAACATAAGGAATACATCGAACATCTACTTTCGGTTATTGAAATTTCAGGCGTTACAATATTTAGTGAATCTTGGAGAGCGTTTTTGTCAATGTGGCAAGTTTAAGGCCTTCAGATACGCATGTAGTCATGCCGCAGCTGCTGCTTTACATGTTCGTCAGAATCCTTTTCAGTATGTGGATGATGTCTTCCTCGTAAGTAATTTGGTGCAAGCTTACTCAGTCCCATGGCAGCCAATTGGTAATGAAGGTACTATTCCACCGAGTGACGGTCCAGTTATCATACCCAACAGGGAAATGTTGCGTGGAAAGGATCATCCAAAGGCGACTAGAATATGTAACAAGATGGACGAAGTCGAAACTAGTCAAAGAGACGCACCAGATGCAGAATTTGCAAGGCTGTTGGACATAATCGGAGAGCTTGTCCTGATCGTCGTGTTGTTTCATGATTTTAGGGTCATGTTTGTAATATTACTTGTATGAAAATGATTTTCATTTTAATGAATTGCATATCGTTTCATACTATGTTTAGCCTTTCATCATCTTCACCAATTCACATAAAAAAAATTGATTGAAAACAGGAAAAATACAATGACACAATCACTTGAAATAATAACAACAATTCAAATAACTACACATATTGAAATAAGAAAATTACAACACTAATTAACAGTTTCACACATGTTGTGTAGCAGACATGTCTTCTTCTAGTTCGGCTATGAGTTTGCTAAAAACAGCTAAGATGTGTATTGGACAAAAATGTTTCCAGTAGTTGGATTCTGGATTCTACTAACACCTTTAAGACGTCTGCATCGTTTAGCAACTCTTTTATGTGATATTCGATCGTGTTGTCTGAATAAGCGTAATGGGTTGACTGTCTAAAAAAAAAATTTCTTACCACCTATGACTTGTGAATTCCATAAGGGGGAAGCCCAACAGGCGCAACTTGCTTGATTACATTCTTCAGTGTTTCAATGTTGCATCCTAAAGGAATTTCAAATCTTATTGGATTTGTTCCAGTGAATGCATAACCCACAAAATCAGCTTGTCGTGGTATGTTCTACTTGCCATTGTAATATAGCATTGCATCATGTGTTGGGACCATGGTGGATTGAACTAGGCTGAGTATACACTCTGGTGTTTTGTTTATGGTGCATAATATTTCTATAGGGCCAACGCTTGACATTTGTTCATTGCATATTAACATTATGCAAACATTGTTATCATTGGTAAGTTGAAAAGAATGAAAAAAACATTGCTGACCTACATGTAGGGATGGCTGTCTGTAGTAGATTTCATCAGCAAAATGGTCACTGCTTAGCAGAAGGGTGTCGCACATCCTACTCTGCAGTGTTTGAAAAGAACACTGATCGGTAACCCGCATTAGTATTGGAGAAGGACATTCAAAATATACACCTGTTTCGTTGTGTTTCATCGATCCATTTGGAAAAATGAAGGCTAATTTTGAGTTAGCAAAGGTCTGACTGCTGGTTTCTCCTAGGAATGCCATAATATTCAGATTGAGGGAGTTGTCGAGGTAACTTGTGTGGGACTGTCTACCTTATATAAGGGTAAATGACACCTAAATGTAGGCATGACACCCCTTTATATCGCGCCTAAATTGGGCGTCTTCAGTGACGCCCCATTTGTTGAGCGTGTTCAGTCACGCCCTATTTTAGCGTGTTTAGTGCAGCCCCATTTGGTCGTCTCCAGTTATCGAACCTGGACAACCAAGTATATTATACACTTATTTAATAACAATGACATGTTGGATTTTCAGAAGTTGTTTGTGCATCATATTTGTTTGGCAACGACAGTTAACAATGCGGGCTAATAGGTTAGGATTTAATTTATAGTTTGGTTAATGGTGGCGGCATAAGATGCTTCAGTACTCCTTGAGGACCTCATAGTGGAAATTATGTCATGGGTTGCAGTGAAGAATCTCATACAGTTATTTGTCGATGCCTCATGGTCTTTCTTAAGTCTCTTATGACGAGCCTTATGTTGCATAATAAGCTAAACAAGTTAACCAAAAACAAATTGGTGCAGGTTGTGCATAAAAATGTTGTGCGCCACTAGTTGTTCTATGTTAAGACAAAAAATTTAACAATTACACGAAATTACTGTTATAAACGTCTGAATCTCAAATAAAGTCCACTACAATCATAAAATAAAGAAACACAAATATAAATGCACAAATAAACACTATGACTCAGGTGACCACTGATAATGATGCGCTTGACGATCGGGCAACACCCGTCTACGACGATGTCGAGAAGATCCTACCTGAGGAGGGGCTGCCTAAGGAGGGGCTGCCTGAGAAGGGGCTGCCTGAGAAGAGCTTGCATGAGAATGGGCTGTATATGCAGGTGGGTATGCAGTCATCTGCTCCTGCGATGTTGGGCAGGGATAATCAGGAGGTGGGGTGGCATATTCCTCATGTGCTGGCAAATATGCACAATCAGCCGGATTATAATCAAACTAATTCAACAGGTTGTGAAGATCATCTTGACTCCACCCGAGAGTAGGAACGTCACTACTATTCCCACACTCTGCTGATGCCATGGCCAAAGTAGTCGCACAATACACATGTTGTGACCCAACATCTGCCGATGGATGCATGTCACTCTGTCTACTGAACCCCTGATACCCCATGTCCAGTTGCTGAGACGATTGGTAATAGAAAGGCTGACTGTCGTATGTAGGTCCTATCAGTGGAGGCCTATAGCAACCATCAACGCGAGCCCCGGGAGCTCATATAGGCTCAGGAACATGGGACATGGCTTTCCAGGGACGCTCTAATCCATGTCCTTCACGACGCCCTCGGGGAACATCCACATACACCTATGGCTCATGCTGAAGCTATGATGGGGGTGCATGTGGGTCTGGCTCCTCCAAGCGATAGCTTTGTCGAAACATGGACATAATGCGACTCACCTCCTCGTGCAAGTAGTCCATGCTGAATCCAGGCCACTCCTGACCGCCACTAGCACAGTACAACATCTCCAGGCCATCAAACTACAAATTACACAACAAATTCATTAGTCCAGACAATAACGCCATGAAAATGAAAATTAGTTTACAAATTAAATTTAAACAACACTTACACCACGGCGCATCTTGACAGCCATCTTAGTGATGTATCATTTCCCATTCTCCTTGTACTAAACCATGTACTCATGGTTTGGTGACATGAACCCAATCAATTGGGAGCAGCTCTATGTGTTGGTCCCTTTGGATAAAGGGTCTGAGCTTACGACTCCAATTATCCATCTATTTGCCTCGCAGGGATAGGTCATGCATGCCCTTCGACTTCCTTGGCCTTCGTGGGATTGGCTGATCCCTTCCAAATTGTCACATGCATCGGTCAGGATGAGAATATTCAACTGTGTGGAAGCATATAATTGGACTAGTAGCCATCCACAACAGTCGCTCGTGCTCAGTAGCACCAAGGAAGTGATAGCCTGCATATGGTTGCCATACCACCTGAACAAAACAAAACAAAACAATTAAAGACACAATTAGGAAAAAAGGATGATTAAAAAAATGCAAATTATCCAACTGAACCGACCAAAACTTAAGTAAATAACAACGCGTACCTCATCCTGAGCAAGGAAATCTAACGTAATCTGATACCACAGAAGGTCGTGTGCACGAAACCTCCCTAAAGCATTAAACCTACTTATAACACTCATTAATACCTAGTTAATAAAAGAAAATAAGAACACATAGCTGTGGCCATAATGCCACTCCTGGTGAGTAGGATGAGGTATAGCTGGAGAAATGGGTGGGAATCTGAGTCACGCCCATATTTGGAGAAGCACGTGACACCCACCAATGTCACTCCTATCTGGATCTGTACACTCGCACATTTGTCTAAACAAATGTGCGAGGACCGCGAAACCCCAACTATACTTGCCTATATCTTCCATGTCTCCTGCCAGCAAAGAGACATAGAGACAGCCGACAGTGCTTCCGCTGGATCTGTTAGGTAGAAGCCATGCTCCAATCATACGTGTGATGTGCGCCTTCGTAAACCTTATGACTTCTTCCAATTCCCCTCCCACCTCACCCTAGTGCGCATAATTCCTATCAAAGTAGGACAGGCGCAAGAATCCTCCTCTTAGCTCAGCCTCCTTAGCAGGATGACCAAAGACGTCCTCGATGATGGTGGGCCAGTCGTCTGATGTCACTCCGGTGACGACATTGTCGTCATTGCCTAAACCTAATATACCAGCCACGTCTTTCAACGTGATGGTCATCTCTCCCTGTGGCATGTCACGTAGTGTTCCAGGCCATCAATAGGTCTCATAATATCCCTTTGCAACAACTAACCCTAAACACTAAGTAAATTCACCAGTACAATTTTAATTATACAACTTAACCCTAAACCAAAATCGTTACCCTTAAACTAAACCATAAACACTAGGTAAACCATAAACCCTAAGTAAACCCTTAACATTAACTAAATTCATTTCACCAATTTTAGTTATCCAACTTAACCCTAAACCCAAATCGTAACCCTTAAACTAAACCCTAAACACTAAGTAAATTCACTTCTACAATTTTAATTATACAACTTAACCCTAAACCGAAATCATTACCCTTAAACTAAACCATAAACACTAGGTAAACCGTAAACCCTAAGTAAACCCTAAACATTAACTAAATTCATTTCAACATTTTTAGTTATCCAACTTAACCCTAAACCCAAATCGTAACCCTTAAACTAAACCCTAAACACTAAGTAAACCATAAACACTAACTAAACCCTAAACACTAAGTAAATTCAATTCAACAATTTTAATTATACAACTTAACCCTACACCCAATACCTAAACCCTTAAACTAAACCCTACTTCGTAACCCTAATTCATAACCATTCGACCCTAAACTGAACTAACTAAATTTATTAAAATTATTGTAATTAACAACTAAACCCTAAACTAAACTAAATCCTATAACCTAAAACCTAACATTTTTCTACAACATGAAATAAATAATGTGGCTCTAACAAATTTAAAAATCAAAAAAATAATATGTTAAATAATACTCATAATCAATAAATTAACTTAATTGTTGGCAGAGTTTCGGTGCAGAGATAAATCACTCAAAAGCTAAGAGTGTTGTGCTTCAAAAACCTTTAGAGAGAAGGTGAAACCTTTAAAGAGAAGGCACAACAATAAAAAGTGATGGAAAAATGAAAATCAGGGGCATTTATACAAGTAGGTTATGCCCAGAACTGGGCATGACTGGTCACGCCCAGAACCAGGCGTGACTGCCCCCTTAGTCACGCCTGGTTCTGGGCGTGACCATTCATGTCCAGTTCTGGGCGTGACCTATTGCCCTAGATTTGTAATTAGTTTCCAGACAGCCCCAAATTCGTAAATGGGAGAATGATCAATGTTTGGGAATATAGATACCACTCTACTCAGTCTTCAACTTGGAAGTCAATATGGCATATTAAAGCTCTAGAAAGGATCTAAGTCTTTATATGGCAGGTGACTAATAATCGATCGGCCACTTATGGCAGAATAGCCAGATGGGGCTTGGGGCAGCCAACTTGCTTTCATTGCAACTATGTGGAGGAGATAGTTTTTAATGCTATGAGGCATTTCCCCTTTAGAATCCCAACTTTGGCATCATTTGATACAAAGGAATAAAAAGAGTGATTTTTCTCAGCTCTAATCTGCAGGATTGGGTGGCGCTTAATTTAACCAGAGCCTTTAACAATTAGCACATATCTTATTGGAGGGGAATTTGGGCCCAAGGTTGTTATATGAAGAAATTCACCAGCCTTTGTTTGTGCGACCTCCCAAGACTTGGGAGTTTATTTTGAAGCTCTCAGAGCAGTATAATCGTGTTTACCCAAAGCTTTACAATCTCATTTCGCAAATATATTTAAGTAATTAAGGATTTTTTTTCTTGATGCCTGAAAAAATGATTATTATATTGATCATGTGTGTTGTCGAATCTCTTTACCTTTAATGTATATCCGGAGGAATCACTAAAACTTCTTTATAGTTTTAAGAATATTGTTTACATTATATATTTTTAAAATACTTTAAAATAAAACTGTGTTTGTGTGTGTATCACAAAAGTACAGAATATGTTAGTTTAATGTAACTTTACTTTGCCGCCGATAAAAAAAATTGTAAAATTATATCTTCAATAAAAGGCTTAATACCCAATTCGGTCTCTTAATTTATTAAAAATGTACAATTTGTAACGCCTCGATTTCCCATCTTATGTTTTATTAACTTCTAATGAAAATACTTTTTATCTTGCTAATAAAATATCAAACTAAGGTTATTAATGACCGATAAACTAAGGTTATTAATGACCGATATCAAAAAGATTTTCATTACTAATTAATTTTTCAAAGTCCAATGTAATATAAAATACAATACAGTCTGATATCCGTTCTATTGCATATTACAAACAACTAACATATTTTGTCATAACAAAACATCTTCAATTAAACATCTTCAATAAGGTCCATATCTTCAGTAATCAGCTTGCCAATCTTTTAGTGTTCACCTGCTCGCCCAATTAAATTAAGGTCATAGCAGGTGTCAACCACAGACACAAAATACAGGATAAGTTTATGATAAACATAATTTAAGTAACAGATTATATTTAATATGTAGATATTTATAACAACATCCTCAAGATGCATTATTCTCTTAGACTCTTGCCATGATGCATGATTCTCTTAAACTCTTATTATTTGGTACCAACTGTCAAGATAGCCCCATCCCAGTGGTCCAGAATTGATCCGACCAGTCAGGGTCTCCCGTGTTGCAACAGGATTCTCACCCACACTTCATGTGATCATCATGGGTGGCGTGATTTCCCCACCGCAAGAGTCACCTCCAAGCTCAGACTTCTCTTGTCTGAACGCACGGACTCAGTCCTTGTAACTATTTGACACACCTCCTCTCTGAGGCACACCTCCACTCTGAGGCAACTCTTATGATACACATGAGATGGTTTCACTTATGCATGACTCATTCATTTTATCAACTTATATGTATTTTCCACATCAATCTCCAATCATTGTCTCACATAATTTACTTAGAGATTCAATATAAATCAAGTATAGAACTTAGCTTGTTACTCATGTACAGAAACTCAACATATCATTCATATACAGAGATTCATAGAAACACTCAACAACACATGGAATTTAGAGAAATTCATAGAAACGCTCAGCAACACATGAACTTCAAAGACTTATTCAAACACAAACAACACTTAAACTATCTTTATCATAAAGCTTCCCTATACATACCTTATAACCTCTTATGAAGCTTGTCTATCTCTTCCTAATGGTGCTAGCTTCTACACGTGATCTTCAAGGGAAAGTGGAGTCTCTTTATACTTTGGAAAGGAAAGGATGAAAATGAAATGAAAGAGATGGGAGAGAGATTCACGTGAAGGTGTAGTAGGATGAAGTCTTGAGAATGACTTCCACTTAAGGCCTTCCCCCCCCCCTTTATATAGAATTTGGAAAATAATAGAATATTTACAAAAATCTCCTAAGTCATGATGCTTCCATTACAAGTGTCCCTACACTTGTCATGACCTTTACAAGTGTCCCACCACTTGTCATGGTCTTGAATTCTCCATGGTTCTCCATCTTTTACATGAATACTAAAGGAAGGGAGAGAAATCTTGCTTCATTTCATGTTACTTTATGTACATATGTCATTTTTGATGATGAAAAAGAATCCAATTCCCTTATGGCTTAACACATGGAATTTTCTAGTAGGAATTCAAGTTTGATTTGAATTTTTCTACCCAAAGATATTATTGAATAATAGAATTCTAAAGTTTTCCAGAAACTGACTTCAATTACAGTATAAATTGTTCACAAGCAGTCTATACAGAGTGCTACTCAGACTTTACTTACAAGATTTCTTTTATCTTAATTCTGGTAAGTCCGTTCCACTTCTGACCATCAAAATTACTAAATCATCTCTTTGAATAAGTCTATACATCCTACAATTAAAAGAAAATTTCCCAGATTCTACTTATCATTTTTCTATGCTTTTCTGCTACCTAAATTTTCCTGAATAGAATTTCAAAGTTATCATCGTATAAAATTCATAGAAATTCTATTCTGAAGCTTTCTGTCTCAAAGTATTCTGGTAATTTGCCATCAAAGGATACTCTATAATTTCATCAGGTTTTCACAAAATATCTAAAGGTGTCTTGGTAATTTTAGCCTCAAGGGTATTATGGTAATTTGTCACTCTAGGGGCATGATTGTAATTTTCTAAAATATCCAAGGGTATTTTTTTAATTTCCACCTTAAAATATCTAACCAAATATCTAGGGGTATTTATGTAATTTTCACCTCAAGTACATTTTTGTAATTTCTATTTTAAGGGAAGGGCAATATGGTCATTTCTCTTTAAACAGTTTTGTAATGTCTCTAATTAATATTTCACCCAAATAATTTAAATATAGACCATCACATCTCTCATATCCTAATACTCACATTAGTAGCTATGCAAGAATAATTCATATAATATTCTGACCATAGTTTTTGAAATTTCAGGGTGCTACACAATTAGGTCCCTTTATTTTTTAGCTATACAATTCGGTCCCATAATTTTATAATTTTACCCAATTAATTCCTTATTGTTACCTCCGTCAAATCAATTAATGGAAAGTTACACGTGACACTACAAGAATGTTATTTTTATTGCTTGTAATAACTTGTATATATAATAGCAATTTTTAACCATCACTATATTGTTATAATTTAAAATAAAAACCATAAAATTTCCAATAGCTTTTATTCATTTTATCTTTCAACCCAACTATGTTGTATTTTTGCATCGATCACTTATGCACCATTTTGTCATGAACATCCATTATGCATTCCCACATGCTTCCAAGTTCCCAACAAAACTGAATATTTTTCCTATTGTCTCAACCATAGAAAACTACTTAACACAATCAGGGGGAAAACTAAAGTTTCTCGCCTAATGGAGTTTGCCTTGTAGGTGAACAATGTTCTTGTTGCACAAACAAAAAAATCATCAACAATAATCACAAACCAAAAGCCATTGAATAAGAAGGAACTCCAACAAAAACCAGAACAACATAATGATGAGCTTTAACAAACCCAAATCAGCACTACGAGGATCTTACGATTCCTCCACAAGTTTTTTCTCTCTACATTTTAGAATCTCAATAGAAAATTGAATAACAAACATTGGTAAACATAAATTAGAAATTGACCTCACATCTCCAACCGAAACCAGCTGGCCTCACTTCTGCTTCTTCCTCTGCACACCTTCACATTTGCTTCTTCTTTTGGCTATCCCTCCTCGATTCAAAGGGGCAGACAATCACTAACCACCAATTCCTTCTTTGTGGGATGATCTAATGTCAGTGGTGGTGCCACATTGACGAGTGAACAGCGAATAACCCAGATCTGAAAAATAAATCTCAAATCTAACACAAGAAAGGGTGGTGATGACTTGTGGTGGTGAGATTCAACGAGTGACGACGGCTTGTAGTGGTACGTTGAGACAACAATTTCGGTTAGAGGATATGTTGTGTCTGTGAATTGTGATGGTGCAGGAGAGGAAAAGGAACAAGAACATGGAAGTAAAGTGTGTAGGGTTTGGAGCGACAATGGCATTGGAGTTTTTGTTGGATGCAGTCTTGGGCATCTTAAGCTTCTCCATATCTGTTATTCAAGACATTTTTTAAGAAAATAATAAATATAGTTTCAGTTTCTAACCACCACTACATGTGCACGTTATTAAGTGATATACTTCATACACCATAAAGATTTCTAATACATCAGAGCGTAACATTGGATTACCCAAAATACCTTGTTAATAGCTTTATTATTTGGGTTTTTTTTTGCGTTTTTCTTATTCTTGTCCGTATAGCTGTTGTGCATTCTTCTTCTTGTGCAACATTGTTGTTTTCGTTCTCTGGCGCACTTGGTGGTCGTGTTTGTTCTTTGTGGTCCTTCATTGTCACATTGAGTGGCATTGGTGGTGTTAAATTTTGGAGATGCTTGGTCACTTCGTTCGACGGTGAGTCTTGATTTTGATTTGTGGTGGCTGTAATACGGATTCGCGAATCCGTGGAGATGACACAAATTAGACAATTCGTAAGAAGGTTTTTTGCAACATACAGATTGTCGTAATCCATATGAAACTTACGGATTGCACAATCCATAAGTTTCATACGGATTAGTAATCTGTATGAAGCTTATGGTTGTGCAATCTATAAGCTTCATATGGATTATCTAATCCGTAGGAAGCTTATTTATATAAATTTAAATAATTAAATATTAATTAATTAATTTATATATATATATATATATATATTAGAATGTGAAATAATTATTTATTGTTTATTTATTTCCTTTTTTTGTATTTAAAAGACAACGAAATACTTGAATAGTAAGAGAAACATGCTATTTATAAGTTATATTGACCTAAAGTTGTGAGCACTAAAAATATATGAGACAAGTTGTCCCATATATCGGCTAAGGTGTTTGTATGTAAAAGTTAAGTTTTGGTTGCCTATGTGAGTAAATCAATTTAATAAATATATAGTATGTGAATTTTGTGTTTTATATGTTAGGATGAAGGTGGAAGGAATGTATGTCTTGGCAAGTTTAGGTTGAGATTTCATATGTCATCGCTTTTCGTACAACATATATAAATATCATTCCCAAACCTGTTATAGTTTGATTTTTTTTTATAATTTATTTTGTAACATATGTATATATGTTTGTCTTAGTTGTCTATACTGTGTATTACATAAAAATTGTAATAGGATTGGTATGATATGACTGTTGATGAAGCTATCATTTTGTTTGAAGTTTTAGACTAACTTTATAAACAAATGCTACAGATTATGGTAACAACAAGAGGTTTGTGTCGACTCTAGGCGAATAAATTTGTTTATTTTCTTAGTTTCTATTGAATGTTTTTTTTTTTATAGAAGGAGGAGGAGAGTTGTACACCGAGTATTTGGAATACATGTTGCTAGTAACGAAGAGGAAGGCGTTGAACGCCGTAGGCCTACCACATTCTTCAAAAGACAACGGGCAATTGTTGTTGTTGCTGAGGAAGCTGTTGGTCAGGAAGGACATGTGGACCTTGACATTCTTGTGACGGAGGATGTTGGTACTGAGTTAGAATCTTTTCCAAGTGGCCTAAAAGATAGTTCGGTTCTGACATACTATTTGAACTATGTGACGCTTAGAGTGTGGGCCAAAGAGGTATTTATATGTTTAATGTAACGCCCCAGCTACAACTAGGGTCATTACCCAGCCTTAAACACTATCATTATTAGATAAACATCAGAGTTAAGCAGTTTGGAAGCATACATAAACATAAACAGGCATCAACAAATGCCATCATCATATACACTGTACATAAGTCATGGTGAAGGTACATCAACTGTAGTGTCTTATACAAAACAGTACATAACTTCCCTCTATGGGGTACAAAATAAAAACCAAAGGCATATACAAAAGATATGAGCTACAACTCATGTCATCTAGCCTATGGTATACAAGTCCAGCTATCCCTGCACAGGCTTCTTGCCTTGGGATCTATCAGCTCCGCTCGAAGATTCACCTGCAAAACATAGCCCCACACACGGGGTGAGATATAAAATCTCAGTAAACTCAGGGCCCTTGAAGGTATTTCCTTCCCCTGGTTCACTTCAACATGTCCACATACATACATATAAACGACATATCAAATCCATCTCACAAGGATTCAAGCATCAGCACATCACACTCGCAATCAATGAGAAATCAAAGCTTCAGCTCACATCCACCTGTCAACACCCAGGTGATCCATACACGGCCACAACCGTATCTAACATAATCAATCTACCTGCAGAGGCTGCATCTAGGCATATAGGAACATCTCCAAGAAGGAGGCTACATCTATATCCTAGGAACATCTTATTGCAGGTCTCTATCACTACCTAGCAGAGGCTACATCTAGTTAGGTAGGAACATCTCCAAGCAGGAGGCTACATCTACACAACAGGAACATCTCTTGCTAGGATTTCATCAATCTATATGAGGCTACATCTGTGTATATAGGAACATCTCCGAGAAGGAGGCTACATCTATATAACAGGAACGTCTCATATCATCAATCTATATGAGGCTACATCTATGTATATAGGAACATCTCCGAGAAGGAGGCTACGTCTATATAACAGGAACATCTCATATCTATCTCACACAATTGCCTGAAGAGGCTACATCTGTGTACGTGGGAACATCTCCCGTGGGAGGCTACATCCATGTAACAGGAACATCTCCATCAGGACTTACTAACATCTCTAGTCATCTATCCTACTACAATAGGATTTCATACATTCAATTCTCAGAATTCACAAGCAATGTAATGGTTAATCCCGCCTATCACAGGCCAAAATGGCTCACAACCATATCAAACCATTACATGTCATACATAATATCCCCCTCATCAAAGGGTTCAGCTCACTTGAACAATCAATACATACTAATCCCTCATCAAAGGGTTCAATTCATACAGTCAAGCATACATCAGCATTACATATCATACCCTCACCAAAGGGTTTCATTCGTATTCAGCATATATAATCATAACATCCCTCAACAAAGGGTTCAAATCTCATACAACATAGATTATGCCATCTTCAAAGGGTTCAGCATGCATCTCAAGCATATACAATCAACATATAACAATGATCCCTCATCAAAGGGTTCCATTCATGTTCACATATCCAGGTTTCACATACACACAAGTATTCACACATCAAAACCATCCATCCACTAAGGGTATGGCGGAACACAGCAAAGGACACACAATCAAGGTCCAAGAGCTTACCTGCTCTTCGCAAAATGTCGGCTTCCCCGGTGTCTCGTGGCTACCACCACCAAAGGTATCCGACTCACGTCCTACATAGGCAAATACATACCATCAGTAACGGTCCTAAGCCGTTCTAACGAAAGGAACTACAATCCCTTTCACATACATATAACCAATCACCCCACAAGTGATTCACGGACCCTCACTAGGATCCCTCTCGGCCTAACCAAGGCCCCAGAGTCTCTCCTAAGACTCCGCTCAGGCTAACACAAGCACATCCATGCCTTAGCCCTACCATGTCCACGCTCAATGATACAACTCAATATCAGCTCATGGACAACATCTAAACCATCCCTAGAGTACTCATCATCTACTCTAAGGTTCAACATAACCATGCACTCAACCCCTTTCTCTATACATGCATGTCTCAGAGCCAAAATCAAACTTCATCAATAATGATTTATGAAGGCTCTATTATCATCACAATAGCCCCCTAAACACAAGTCTCTTCATGACTCTGGGCTAATTCCAACCCCATCACAAAAGGGTTACTATTCATGCAAACCCCCAATCTCAAAATCAAATGGAGAAGCTTGAGTTTTCTTACCTCAACGGCGTCAAAGAAGACCCTAGGACCACCTCCTCGAGCTCCGGTGTCCTTCCCACACAATGGGTCTCAGCCAATCACAAGTTCTCAAGCTCTCTCTAGGGGATTTCCAAAATCACTCAAAAGGGGTTTTTGATGCAAAGGGATGAGTGATTCAAGCTTCCCAAGTGTTTCTCACACAATCAAAAGCCAAATGGAAGTGTTTTGATCAACAAATATGGCTCAGGGAAGCTTGGGATGGTTAACAATGGAGTTTAGGGCTGGAGGAAGAAGAAGGAGGCACTTTTCCTTCTGATTTTCGCGTTTCAGGCTTTATATACTCGCTCAGCCCGACTCGCGGCGCCCCAGGCGCCAGCCCGACGCTCCAGGCGCCAACCTCCAGAATCCACGGCGCCATCCGCGCCATCCCCGGCGCCATCCGCGCCACAATCCAGGAACTCCGGCGCCCCTGGCGCCACCTCTGGCGCCCCAAGCGCCACATTCCAGAACCTCCGGCACCATCCGCGCCACATCTCGCGCCATCCGCGCTGGCTGGGAAACTTGACACCCCAGGCGTTGCATTTCAGGACTTCTGGCGCCCCAGGCGCCGGCCTCCAGCAAACCCCACGCTCCCAACGCGAATCCTGGCGCCCCAGGCGTCACATTCCAGAGAGCCTGGCGCCGTATCTGGCGCTCCCCGTGCCACCTGGGAAACCTGGTGCCCCAGGCGCCACCTCTGGCGCTCCTGGCGCCACCCTCCAGTAACTCTGGCGCCATCAGCACCGCAGCTGGCGCCATCAGCACCGCAACCCTTACAGGGTTTTCTGATAAATGCACCAATTTGGATCATTTACACATGATTATAGCCTTAATCACAGGCTTAATTACATAATCAAAAACTCGGGGTCTTACATTTAATTACATACAACTTAACCTATATTTGTCAATGTAATGTTTGTTAATGATATAAATTTTTTGCAGGAACGTCCGGAGTTAAAATTGGCTTCTCACGGACGTAAAGTAGCCAAATTTGGAAAGCCAGCACTTGAGATTGAAGGCTTAGTCACTTCTACTGGGTTAAGCCTGTTGATTTCATGCTCTGCGGAGACTCGAAACAAGGGATTGCTATCTGCGTTTATGGAAAGATGCTACCCTGAAACCAACAGCTTCCATTTGCCTATAGGTGAAGTAAGCCTCACATTGGATGATGTTGCTTTGTTGTTGCATATCCCAATTATGGGAGCATTCCAGACGTATGATGCAATTGACGTGGTTTAATCATTTACTTGTTTACAAAACATATATTGAAGCATTTACTTGTTTACAAAAAGAAAGCGCAACATAAGATGAGTGGTTTAATCATCTCCTAAGTCAACATGTCCAGAGCGAAAGTTCATGGATTTACTATACAGCCTCATTCGATCAATATAAGGAGTAGGCTAGTGTTTTGCTTCATTGTAACATTGAGTAGACCACAACAAAAGTAGTTGACAGGATAGGACAATCATCTGTGAGCAGAACCTGTTTCAATGAGCAATGTTTCAAAAAATGAGATAAACCATATCTACATGAACGAAATAATCACCTTAATGATCAATGTTATACTTGAACAAAATGGTTACGAAACACATGACCAATACATAGAACGCGATGAACAAATGGATCTTTAGGCGATTGACTTCTAAGAAGGAAAAACGTCATACATTGTTGGAGAGAAAGAGAAACAACAATGATGTTATACCCAAATGCAATGACATAACCCATATCGGTAATATTCATCCACGTATCCATCATTACCTATACGAAAAAAATTGTATTAGTGTTGTAAATAATATTAAAAACAATTGAAAGTTTTGTGAAAACATTTTTTTTACCTTTGATAAACCATGAACAAGTAACGACCGTTTTAATTGCTCAAACTTATGTAAGCCACCAAACAAGGTTATATATTGATCAGACCATTGTGCAAGTTCTTTCAGCAAATGGTTGCGTAACAAAGACCAAGAATCTTCACCATAACCTAATAAGGTAACAATTACACGATATCCACAGTTACTATCAACTTTAACATCACTGATGTTCAGAATGAATTTGTGCATAAAAAAATGAAATTGATCCAGCATAGGAACATTCATGTTCTTCATTGTTTGATCAGATGAGGAACCAGACCTTTTTTTGAGTGGAGCAACTATTTTACATAGAATGCAATTCATCAACATACTCAAAGTAAGACGGATCCCACTTGGTTGATCTTTGGTTTCTGTGAGGTGTTTTGTTCTTAGTACCTTTTGTTTTGACCTTTACATGGGGGACACATGGAAGTTAAATCAGGAAATGCAAGTTCTTTAAGTTTTGTCTTAAGTGTCACTTTGCCACACATGTCAAGCTTCTCAAAACTCTTGGATATGGCTTTCATCTATTCCGTTATGTGGATTTCACACTCATCCAAACCTTGTTCAAAATTTAACCTCCACCAAAATAATGAACGCTCTTAAGCGGAACGCTGCTAACAACAAATGAAGCTAGCTCACATGCACAAGGGAAACCATGAGTAGTTCTCATAACACATCCACAACGAGAACTGTTAATGACCGCATAATTGACTCGCTCAAACTCAGCAACAATCTGGTTTAACGCATACCTGGATATCATGCCGATAAGTCTCTTGTACAAGGTTACTTTAAATACATGTCCGACCACTTGGGTGCTTCTTTCCAATGATGCCTTTATGTCAGTATGTTGCAAGGTGATCATATTGTTCATGGCATCTCAAACACTACATAAATCTCTAAAGCTATTCTGTAGTAGCCTCTTTAAAGTCCAATGAGCAGACTCAACCCTGCATTTAATGACAACATATGAATACTTTCAAAAACATCAAACTTATTTAAATGAAAATGTCAACAACTTTAACACTTTTGTTACCTGTTAGTTGTAGTGTTTCCAAAATGCACACTTTATTTGTCCATGTTGTTACAAATTTTTCTTGTAAGGATGCAACCATGTGTCTTTCACATAATAAACAAATGTTGGCCATGGTGAACAAGCAATTTCAAACTTCATCATGCAATCATCATATTGTTTCTCAGTACCACAATCAATAAGACTCTCCCATGCTTCCATGACATAGTCCTTCATGTGTTCTTCTATCAAATAAAAGTTTTACATTTTACCTTCACATTCTTGTCTATGTGAAACTGACACAATAAATTGGTTGACTTAGGAAAAAAAAATTTCACTGCATTCATCAACGTTGAATCTCTATCAATACCAATGACCTTAGGAAAAATTCATTTTTCATAAATATCCCTCTAAATCATTCAAAGCCCACACAACAGTGTTTATACGTTCAACCTCGAAATACGCAAATGCAGCTGAAAATGTCATCCCAGTAGGTGTCACACCAAGAATGTCAAGTAAAGGAAGTCTGTACCTGTTTTTTTTTGTATGTATTGTCTATCAAGAACACCATATGATATGCATTGCTCAATTTGATTGCATCCGGATGTGTCCAAATTAAGTCATGTACAATATTTTCCTCCTTCAATCTATGCCAATGAATATACATGTCGCATTCAAGAAGTTTCATTAAAAGTATTGTTGTCTCTTATACGCGTTCGTTATGCATATCTTGCATTGTATACTTGCTTCAAAGTTGTATAATTATTGATATTGTGATCCTTCAAAGTTAGAGGAATATTCTTTGGTTTCACCATCGACCTTATCATATCAACAACAATGATCTTCTCCTCCTCAATTAGTCGATCAATATATGGGTGTCCACAGAATGACTTAGCCAAAGCATGATTATAAGTGCCACATATTAGCTTCACCATCCACCCTTGACCTCCCGGGACTGGTTTGGCTCGTAGCTTTAAAAGGACAATCACATTTTCTGGTGCTAGTCAATGAAGGTACCAAACCTTTTTTTTCCACGATCTATATTTTCCACTCCTTTCACAACCAATTAAAACAAATGATGTCCTTCCCATCTTTCAAGTTGACATGTCACTCATCATTTTGACAGCTACAAAACGATTATCATATGCAACAGTACGAGCCCATTTCAATACGTCCTCATGGGAAAAGAACACCTACAAAAATGGATAATATATCTTTAATCTTCTTAATTCATTCATTTAACAACTTTAACTAAATTCAAAATCATATAAATACCTCAGACATATTGAAGGCTGCAGAACAATCAATTGGACAATTAACATTTTCAAACACATCAGTTTCTTCTCCAATGTTTTCATTCAAATTAATTTCTTCAGATATAATATTGTCATACATCAAGTCGTCGTTGTCCATCCTAACAAATAAAAATAAAATTTATTCATTGACAAAACATATGTATAATAATAATATTTAACAACATTAGAATCATAATATAATACAAATTCAAAAATATATTTTTTTATCAACATCGATATTATAGAATCATACAAAATACAATAAAATTTTCATTAAATACATAATACAATATACAAATAAAACATTAAAATTTAAAAAATATAATAATCAAAACAATAAAAAAAATCATAACAACACTAACTATCCAATTTACCTATCCTAATTCATCCACAACAATTAAAACATTATCCAATTTATCCAACTTCTTTTTTTATTAATTATAAACAATTAAAATATTTTTAATTTATATTTAAAAAATTTTAAAAATATTTCTATGTGACACATACGAATTAGGTAATCTGTATGAACCATACGGATTAGATAATCCATATGAAGCATACAGATTAGGTAATCCGTATGAAGTATACATATTAACAAATCTTTTGCTTCATACGAATTACTTAAATTGTATGAAGCAAACGATACAAATTACCTAATCC
This sequence comes from Glycine tomentella, assembly GCA_007407185.1. NCBI lineage: Eukaryota > Viridiplantae > Streptophyta > Magnoliopsida > Fabales > Fabaceae > Glycine > Glycine tomentella. Next base: position 1,153,588 of record PYAF01006333.1, read on the forward strand.
ATATGCTTCATAAGGATTAAGTAAAACTTACAAATTGTGTAATTTGTATTATCCATATGGATTATCTAATTCATATGTAATAAAAATAAATCCAACTTACCTCAGTGCCACCACCACGAACGCGACTTCGATGACCCCAAATAGTGAACGTGTCTACCATCACCCACAACTACCTCTCGGACAACAACACAGCCAAAACCAAACTACTCACACCAAAAAATCGTAGGACAAATACACACAAGTGAGTCACAAAGCTACATGGCCAACAGGAAATAACAACAAACAATTGAGGGTAATTTTGTCATTAAAAAAATAAATGGTGTATTAGAAATCAACATGGTGTATGAAACATATTCCAAAAAATATTCATAAGTGTCACGTGTAACTTTGCAATTATCAATTTGACATAGGTGACGAAAAGGATCCAATTGGATAAAATTAGAAAATTAAAGAACTCAATTGCATAGTAAAAAAAATAAAATTAAAAAATTAATTGAACACTTTTAATAAACTAAGGAACCAAATTAGATGTTAAGCATAAATAAAATTATTAGTTTAGATGTGCTAGCTAGATTTCTCCATGCCTCGATCAACTAGTGATAGCTCAAATGAAACTCGCCTTTTTAATATTATCAAATATTTTTTTATTAAATGAATGATATGTTAGTCTTTTTACACAGCATGTATTTATGTTATTTGATAAATTAAACTTTTATGAAGGTCATTTAATAAAAAAAAATATACTCTTATATATATATAATGTTTTAGTTTATGGAGTGATATGTGACATTCTTATATTTATTTCTTTTAAATAATTCAATTAGTATATATTTTATATTTATTCTATTTTATTATATTTTTAATAGAATCTTAAATCAATTATAATATCTAAGAACTGTATAAATTATTTATTTACATAGTTACTAACATATATTTATTAAAACTTAAACTAAATAATTAATAATATATTTAAAATTTAAATAATATAAAAAATTATTCCTATAAATTATAAAATATGAATTTAATATTCATACAAGATATGAGAACTAAATTAGTATATATTAAAAAGAGTGTGTTATCTTAATTGTTAATTTTTGTTAAATAAATTACATTGTGATTTATCAAAATAGGATGGCCACACTAAATTTAAAATTAATCACCACTTGCAATTGGATTCATTTTTCTTGAGCAGCTCATTGGTGGTTGTCGACCTCATTTCTGTAACTGCGTGTAGGAGGAATCTGCCGTAAGAAATGTTTCTTAGAAGACTTTAATATTTTTAATTAGAACTTATATTATATGGTTCGATAACTATTGGGTCTCCTTATTTAAATCACCGATCACGTGACAGATTTATGAAATCAACTAAGAAATATTTGTTTAGGAAGACCTTCGCCATATAAGCACACAAATTATAACAAAGATCATTTCCCCCATTCACATGCCAACTCTGCTCTATTATGGTTTATGTTGTAAAATCTGCCATCAGATACACTCACAAATTTATATTTTTGTTCTGTCCAAAACATTCTATTTTTACAGTAACATCCACTAGTCGGACATATAACAATAACATAAAATTTGCCTTTTAAGTTTAGTAGCTATATTTCTATCACAAATAGTTTTTGAATTCTTTCCCTATTTTAGAAAAAGAAAATGATCTTATGTGTGAAATCCCATTAATTTTCAAATTATTTTGTATTATTGATTTCAAATATTTAAACTTAAAAACTTGTGGTTAAATATTTTCTCCCAATTTTCTTTCAATTATTATTCCTTTTGTCTTTTGCTAAAACAACAATACATATACTTTTTCTTATTTCTACTAAGTGGACATTAACTATTTCTCTTTTTGTAAATTAAAATTATATCATCTGCAAAAGAAAATGTAATAAGTGGAGTCCTTTGGATGTACCTGATAGATACATCTAAAATTAAGTTAAACAAGCAGGAACTGAGTCTTGATATGAACTTATCTCTATAGGAAAGTCTTCAATTTCATTTCTAGTAGTTCATACTAGTAATAACTCCATCATACATGCCTTAAATTGCTCAAATATAAACCACTAGAACCTTTTTTTTTTCAAGGTCGTCTTCCTATATTTCTTTTAACACTTCATCATAAGTTTTTTCCAACTCTCCAATAAAAAGATAAATAATTTCCATTGTAGGCTTTTTTCGGCAAACCAATTATTATTTCTCTGTAATCTTCGTCATTCCTCATAATTTATGTTTAATTAAGCTTAACTATAATTTTTATAGTGTAACTCATAAATACGTAATCAACACATTTCTTAATTTAAGAATCAAAATTCTCTTCCTCCATTCTTTTTTTAAATAAATAAGATCCACTAAAAATCACTTTCCAAATCGGTTATTTTGGACTTTCAACATCGATTTTTAATCGATGTTGAATACATCGACATTGAAAGTATCAACATTAACATTGATTTCTGAAAACCGATGTTAACATAACTAAACAACATCGACTTTCTTAAAAAAAATCGATGTCTTCAAATGAGAAATTTTTAAAAAACGTAAAATTTGTAAAATTAGCATAAATTTTTCAAAAAAAAAAACGATGTAGAAAATGGACTTTCTACATCAGTTATTTAAAAAATCGATGCGGAATAACACTTACAACATCGGTTTTGTCTAAAACTGATGTAGAAAGTTATTTTCTACATCGGTTTTTTACTATATAACCGATGTAGAATGTTATTTTTTTAAAAAAAAATACGACCTATTCTTTTGATTGTTTCTAACCCTTATTTAAAAGATTGTCCAAACTCCACCAAAAGAAATAAAAATAAACTACGAAAACTAAATATATTATGACATATATAAAATTAAACAATCAGCTCTTACAATTTTAGTCGAGTGAAGAAAATTCAAAAAAATAGGAAGCAATCATAATGAGTCAATCAAAGAAGAAAGTCTCTATTAAATTATCCCAATCTCAGATCCAGAAATAAACTAAAAAGACCAGTGAACTCAGAATTCACACTATATCAATATTATGACAATAAGCAGGAAAATAGCTTATATAAACTTGGAACCTTCATGAATTGTATAGCCAGTTTTACATTCACATATTCCACTGGAGAGGCATGTGCCATTGCTAATGCAATTGCTAAGGCAAGAACCTGGAAAGTGAAGAGAACAATAATTAATAGGCAGAGGGGTTAGAATTAAATAAGTTGTGTTAAAGGCCTTGATGTTGAACATATAAACTTCAAACGGTTATAACTTTTGATAGAAATGTCCGATTGAGGCGTACTATATGTCAAAATGCTCGAAATTCAGAGAAGAAGCCCTGGGCAACTCTTTTTTTTTTTTTTCAAAAAATGCCTCTAACTAGGTTAAAAATGCCCAAAGGGGATTTGGTCAACTCTTTTTTCCAAAAAATGCCTTTAACTAGTTAAAAATAGGATTCAATATTCAATCACCCAAAAACAAACAAACAAGCATACATCTTACATCTTTAATGAACTTGTCGACAAGTGTACATCTTTGATGAACCTGTCCACATGTGTATCAAAATACAAAATATTAGAATACAACATACATCTTTAATGAACCTGTCCACAAGTGTTAGGGGCAGCCAGTCCAATGAATTCTCACACAAGTGTTTTTATTGTTAACAGAAAAAAGACATGGGGTGAGCACTGCACACAAACAACCTGACCATGTACATGAGATAGTTTTAACAATTAATAGGTTTTAAATTATTAACAGTTTGCATAATTAATGAGAAAGAAATTCAAAACCTTGGAGATGGTAAGGGTAGGGCTCCACTGTTCCTTCAGGATATCAAGACACATAATTAGCTTATTCAAACCAAACCTAAGCAAAAAGCAAAATATCAATTAACAAAACCAAAAGTTTCATATAGGCATTTTATTAAACACTTAGTGGGCAAGAAGAACGAAATCACATATTTACTACACATTCAACCCATACATTACCTTCAAATGCTAATCCAAACACATAGACAGCTACGACATGTTCAGACAGGTGCAAGAAAACTACTAACCTAGGATGGAGACATGAGTCTGCATTTCAACTCACGAGGACCACTTCAAGTGCGAGCGACAATGAAGTAGCAGGTGGAAGATGGCAGCAAAGATGAAAGAGCGTCAGAGAGAGCACGAACCACGTATAGCAACTACAATGGAAGATGGCGACAATGAGAGCTAAAGTTTCTACAAAATACGCGCGTGAGAGTGAAGGGTAAGTGTTTAATTTGGGGGCCAGATGTCTTTTAAAATCAAGACAACAACATCGATTTTTATTGAAAAACCGATGTTAATGTGAACACGTTAACATCGATTTTGAAGTATTTTAAAAAATTGATGTTAACGTGTAGACGTTAACATCGGTTTTTAAGTATTTTAAAAAAACTGATGTTAACGTGTATACATTAACATCATTTTTCATGAAAATCGATGTTAACTAGGTCTTGTTAATTACGAAATTGCCATCGCGTTTTCGTTAACATCTATTTTTGAAAAAATCAATGTTAACTTAGCAGTATTAAATCTAATATTTCTAGTAGTGAGATCATTTCATTCATAATATGAGAATAGATACATGTTAGTACAAGATCATGTTGCCTTAGTTAAAGTGTGGACTACAAGATTAGCTTATCTCCTATTAACTCACCAAAGAGTTTGGAAATGGGAAAGAAAGGACCATCCACTTCTTTATTTGCCATTCAATTGTCATTTAATGTTAGGAAAAAAAATCACATATCATGATTTAATTGAAAAACTAGATGGTAAAAATATACAAAGAAGGGGTACTGTATCAAGCCAAGCATAATAAATGCCATAATAATACTCACCTAAAACAAATACTTGTTAAGTTCTTTTGAAAGGTATTTCTTTCTTCCCATTTTATTTTGTTTGGGTCATTATTGGAAGAAAACAACTATATACAGAGAGAGAGAGAGACTTAACTAACATAATTTACTAAAATAATGAGGCACACTTTTGAGAGGCTTGGGCCACACTTACGTATTCACTTCTTTCACTCAGTTATAGCTATAGAGAATCATCATCACACTCATTTTGTCGTGTAAGTGGGTAATTTTCACGTGCTAAGCTCTCTAGATAGCTTCAGGGCATAAACTTCATACACCAGTAAAATTTCTTATACACCATTATAATTTTTTAAAACCCCAAAATACCCTCGTCAGCTTTCCTTTATATTTGTTTAGGTGTACACTGTAGGCTTTTTTTTCCCGTTATTCCATTGAAGCATCTCGTGTTGGTGCGACTGCGAGTTTTGCAAAGGCTGTGCGTTGGTGGTTGTTGGTTGCATTTAGGTGATTTCGTCGGAAGTTTGGCGTCGTGGTGGCCGTCGGAGTCGTCGTCGGTGGTTGCAGAGGTGAGTGGGGTGTTGAATGCTGCGTACGGATTCGGTAATCCGTG
>PYAF01006334.1:0-45547 GCA_007407185.1 Glycine tomentella
TGTGGATGTCAGAAGAACATATTTAGCTACTTGTTGTAGCTAATTAGGTTGGCCTCTCATACGCTGCCACCTCAGCCATCAGAATCCGCTGGACTGGCTTGCGAGATTTGTAGCGTGGCAGTTTCACAAAATTTTTTTGCAATCTGGCACTTTAACGTTTTATTTCTCCAATCGTGGCATTGTGGAAGTTGTTTCTTGCTATAGCCCACTCCCGTGGACATAATGAAGAGAGTATCTGGTGCACACTTTCTTTGGTAAGGGGACAATAAAGACAACTTAGTCTTCTACATAAGAGGGATTTTTTCTATAAAGGAAGAAAAGAAAAGGATTCGTCATTGCGAAAAGGGGAACGATTAACACATGATTAAGGTATTCTGGGACAGGTATATTTTTGTCTTACTAAATTTTTTGTTAGATCATTTATTTGAATCTAAGTCCAATTTAATTAAGATTCATATTATATAAGAAAATAATTAATAAATTTAATTTGTTGACATAGTTTTTTAATTTTAAAATTTATACAATTAAGTTATAGAATTAGAGAAATATAAAACTATAATTATTATATATTTGAAATTTTATATAATTGAAATTGATATCAATTTGATATCATGGCAGTATTATTATATATATTTATCTGAAAATTTATTTTAAAAAATATAAGATATTAGATTGGATCGAGACAATATGAAATATATTCTAAATTTATTTTCAAAATACATCAAGACTAATTTTTAAATCCAAATTCATTAAAAAGTAACTCTATGCCGAGCTGGATTAAAGGGATGTGACGATTCACCATCACCTTTACATGATCCATGAACATTTTGAAAGCAAAATCAGATTCCTTGCTAATTGGACTATTGCTAAATTTATGTTAATTTATGTTTTGCATCAGGTGTTTCACCACCGATGGAAAAAATGGAAGCTGAGACGTAATTCAATAAAAAGTTGTTGATGTTGTCATCGCTAAATGCATAATTGTTTTTCATGTTTTAATCAAATCATAAAAAGATGATTTTGTAAAGTCCATTGGCGATAATTAACATTAGAGGTGATACATTAGAGAAATTAATAATAAAAAACTATAAAGATCATGTTGATGAATATCGCTTGCAATCTTTCATGTTTTTAACCAAGCACATAGCAACCACTATTTTGACTTAAATTCAGGAGTGGAGAGGCAAAAATATCACTTCATGGTGTCCCCAAAATATAAGACCAGTTAGACAGGATACGACCAATTTTCAAGCCCCATTGGAGATTGGCTTATTATTGCAAAAGAAAGAAGGCTAAAAAAGAAACTACGATAAATTAAATTTAGAGGGGACAGGACAGTCAACCAGGTGAAAGAAAAACTTTGATTATGCAATTGTTAATAGCATAAACCGATTTAAATATAATATATATGACACTGTCCAAATAAAGTATTCTCTCTCACTATTCCTTTTCACCCTCTCCATTTTTCTATTATTTGAGTTTGACTACAGCTCCCTGAATGAGTGGAACTGGGTAGGGAGAAAATGGCACAGTAATAAAAGCATTTGAGTTAAGTAAAAAGTTTTTAATTAGCAATGTGACCAAATTTGAGACTCGGGTCAGGTAGCAATGCAATACGGTTCCCAGATCAGAAAAGACCTCCTAGAATCCTTGCAACTCTTCAAATTGTTCTCCAAGGAAGAGTAATTGTTGTTGTGTTGAAAGGTAAACGTGTTAGAAGCAGGAGCAACTTTTGCCGTAGGCTTGGTCCTCCAATAGTATTCATAAGCATTGAAAGCCTTTTTATGAATACTACCATGCTGCCTTGGCCTTGGTGGCAATGGATGACTATGCTGTACCGCATCAACGTCCTTAAAATTGACCACATCGTTGAACTTCTCTGACCATTTTGGACTCTTAACGTTAGCATCAGTACCTAATAACCCAATTGGCTTATTCATCATTAATGCTAACCCAATCCCACTAGATAACAACGTTAACATGGGTGGTTTTGCTTCCTCTATCACACTCTCAACTTCCTCTGCCTCATCAAACTCTTCTTCTTCAGCTACCTCCACGTCAGTAAGAGTGAGGACAAGTCGGCCGTTTTCTCGTTGAGCACAAAAGTTGTTCTGTGAAGGAACAGACACAATTTGTAGGAACAACCTTCCATTGTCACGGTGTGAACGCATGTGGAGTGAAGGAAGTGGAGGAGGGAAAGAACGAGGCAAGGACTTTTTCTCAGCATAGTTTTGTTTTGGCACTTGAAAATCCTCCTCGTGTGTAATTTGCACCCTCTCTTCCTCTTTTTGTTCTTCTTCTTTTTCTTCTGTCTCAGAGGTTGAGTAAGAAGAGAACCCATCTGAGCCAGTTTCGGATCCAAGACTCTCGGTGCAAATCTCTAAACTTTTTTCATTCAAACAACTCTTTGACCTTCTCACAAGTGGGTGAACATAAGGAGTTGTGATTAGTTTTAAGGTTTCCTCGTTGGCTTTTTGGGCCAAAATTGAACTCCACATATCAACCTGTCCTGGTTTGTTGTCCTCATGCTGCTGCTCCTTTTGAATTGTGTTCCAAATTTGGAACCGGTCTTGTTTCGCTTCTTCGCTGTCATCTTCATCAGACGAGGATGAGTCAGAAATAGTGGATTTTGTGAGTGATGAGTAAAAGAGTTCTTCAGAGGAAGAGGTTTTTTTCATGGGAGAGAAGCCGTTTTGAGAAAGCCATGTCTTGGAAGACATGTCTGCGGATAAAGTGCGTCGAAGAGAAGTTGTGGGAGCATCGTGGTTGGAGCCCAAAATGGTCACAATTCCCTGCTTCTGCACCACCAGCATGTTCTCTTCTTCTATAAAAAGGCTTTGGCCTTGGATTTTCTTGCTCATACAAGTTGACATCTTCAGTAACCCAAAGATAAGGAAGAGCACAAGCACTTACTTATTAGCTGCATAAAAGGTAAGGAAAAAACTTATAAGAAAATGTCATAAAAATATATAACCTGAGAAGCAAATACTCTAAGCTAGTGAATAGTGATAACTGATAACAGAATTTGAAGTTACATAGTTTTTGGTACATGCATGTGAATTTAATGAAATAAATAAATAAACCGAAAGAACTTGGATGAATTATTACCTGAGGCAACAGTGGGAGTGCGAGTTGCAAAGGATGAGGGAAAGAGTGAGGGTTGTGAGTTGTGACGATTCAGATGATGTTAGAGGAATGGCTGTGGTTGATGGTACTGCAAGTAGAGGAAATGGGGGTATTTGTAGGGTGCCAGAAAGCTACTCGAACCGTATCCCCTACGCCACCATGAAAAGTTCCTTTTATTGGTTGTTTTGTTTCCTCTTCTTCTTTTATACTATATATTTTTTCATTATTTTCCATTTCATAAAAAAGGTGCCATGAAGTTAAACTCTTACTGGTTCACACGAGCCCTTCTATTCATAACTTGTTAATGGGGTGACTATTATGCCATTGTGACATGAACTGAAATGAAAAGGGATCAACGATTAATTTAAACATTGTTCTAATATTAAAAATATTTTAGTTGAAACGCAATTGGTATTAGAGTTAACACTTAACCGAACTAAACCCTAAAAATTATTTTATAGAGTGATGGTATATATACTATTTTATTTATATTAATAGTCCATCTGAAATATCTAATATCTCTTACACTAAAAATTGAATATCTCAAATGTGAATGTGAAGTTTACAATATTAAATATTGTTAATAGCTCAATAACTAATACAAGTAATTAGATAAGCTTAATTTTTTGTTTGACAAAATTAGATAAGCGTGATTAACAATATTTATTAGATAGACTACTCTCCTAACTTCTAGTCTATATATGATCATTAGTAATGATAAAAAAAAAATCAATAGTCAATGTGAAATTTCTAACATATTCTCTCACATAAAAAAATGGACATCTTAGAGATTAAACATAAGCAAATAATTCAATAATTACTCAATAACAGGTAACTAAATAAGCCTAATTCCCAACAACTACTAAATATGATACCATTAATTTAGTCATACGATGACTAATCAATGTGAAATCTTTAACCGTTGGGAATATTATACAAGCGGAGTACAGCTCAACAAAAATTGTTTAGCAGTGAAAAAATTCTATTGGATTATATGGAATTTACTCCAACAACGCGTTTTTTTCTTTTAATGGGCATAGTAGATATTAATTAAGGAAATACTGCAAACAACAGTGGGCTCTGCTTTGCCCTGTGTCAGATTGCCAATGTCAACTTTGTTTAGCTTCCAAATTATTACAATCTTAAATTGATGTTACGTTTAAATTATAGTTTAAAAGATAATATCATGTTATTAGTGATATGTGTGCCAAACTTTGAAGTTGAATAACCACTATAAATGCAAGTTACTTGATCTGATAGTACTTTTGTTTTTACTGAACTTGATCTGAGACTTGATATGTAAAACGTAGTACCATAAAAACAATTTTGTATTACAATTTAGTTTAGCATTCTAGTCTCCTAACCTGATCACTGTTGCCTATGTGTATCTCCGATTAACACGCAAGCTCACTTTCATTACATTCTTCACTAATTGTTTTGGCAATGTTGAATCTATAAAGCATAGCTAATGATCTACTGGTATAGGTGTCACAAACATCCATTGGGAGCCTGGGAGGAGAAAAAAAAAGCTATTATATCATATAAAAACAAGAACAACCAATCATTAAGAATGATAATTACGTTTATATTTGGTACAATGGTACCTACAAAAAATGTTCATAACAAGGAGAGAAATTAACCATTCAAATGGGTTCAGGTCTCTATATTTATCTAAAAAAATTTAATACAATAATACATATGAACTAATGACAAGTTAAGAATTTTCAACCAAACACTTTTTTAATTTCAAAATCCTCTCCTGGTAAAAAAAATTGAAAAAAAAAAAAAGAAGAAGCATAAAGTAATTGATAGAGGAAACAGCAGTGAGACCGTGACGAGGAAAATCAGGTCATTGGCACCGGACTTGGATTGCAGTCATGTTACACGATATTCACCCACCAATCAAGATCTAAGAATTATAACTTTTTTCTTCTTATATTATTAATTTTATAGAGGTTGGAAAATAAAATTAAGAATAAAAATTTAGCTTCTTTTTTTTTTTTTTTCTGTGACTGTAGGCAATCCACATCTCATTGAACCATACCAATAAGGTAAAACAGAGAGTGACATTTGTTGGGTGAAAATGGCTTAAGAAGGAAGCAAAAGAATCAGCTTTTGGAGAGGCCAATATGATAGGGCGGCTAGAAAACCCACAATCCCATTGTCTCAAGAGAGAATCCGACACTTATATCTATATTAATTTTAAACTGCCATAGTTTAATCACAAGGAATAATGTATGTGGAAACGAATGAACGCGCGTCATGTCTTGCTTTTTTGGACCTCCTTTTGGATACAAGACTTGCTTCATTTGTCTTTCATGCATTCTCTTTATCACAGTATATTATTTTCCATTAAAATTCCATCTCCGTGCTTATGGAAAGTCATGTGGCTAATAGCGGCGAATATATCAACCAATTAATAATACACTCAAAAAGGTAATAATACACTCAAAAAGGTAGAGTGACGTTGATTAATATTTCAAAATAAAGTATAGAACAATGTCCTTTAAATAATAAAAATACCATATAAAAAAATAAAAGAGTTAATTCAAAGCAGAGTCAATATAATGTTATATTCAAGTTCGTATAATTTAATTGATGAGCCATTTACTCGATATTTTATCTGAGTCAGTGACTGACTTAATTTTAATAGAAAAAAGATAAATAATATTAATCAATCAACACAAATTGTGATCGGAGAAGTTTCATTGGAAATAAATTTTCAACCTCTTCACCCCTATCATGTATTATAATATACTAAATAGCATGGCTCATTCTAATAATACTAATAAGTTCGTATTAAGAGTTTTTTTTACTCAATTTTCTTATAATTTTAATTTTAGTTGATTTTGAAGTCCATAATTTTTCTTAATGTTAAGATGGAGATATATAGATTATTATTTGATGCATCTTTTCTTAATACTCATGAAGGAAAAAAAGTTTAAAGCTTGGGATTATTTTAACAAATGAAACATTGGACATGAACCGATCAATGGCTAATCAGACTGAAGAGACTGGAAAAAAAATGAAGAGACTGATTAGTAAAATGCTAGCTACAAAATTGAAACTCTAAAATACCAAAGTCATGGAGAGTGTAAGCATTTAATATATATCAGAATCTCATTTCATTTGTATAGCATGCAATGGGTGGATTTGGACTTAGTTTTTAAATTTTTACATTCTGGGAATCCGAATTTGGTTTTCAAGTTATTCCTTGTATATAATTATGAAAGTATCGAATGAACTGGATAGCAATTAATTAGCTCTCATGTTTGCATAAGTATAATGTATTCAGGCTCTATTATATTCATAATTCATAAACATATGAAAGTTGCATAAAACAATAAACATATGAAGGTTTGTGGCGCTAATCAAACGACCTGATTAGTTAATCAGTAATCAAGGAGTTGGTAATTAATTAACATCATTTCGCCATAATTAGATAATTATTTTATCTTATTGATTCCGTCAACCTAATAGCTATGTTTCTTAAACCTCAAAGGTATTGGATTAACATGCATCTTTGTGGACCTATGCCTGAAATATAGCTTAATTGACCTTTGGAAAATTTTCAGCAACTCTTTTAACCTAAAAAGCTCGGAAATAGCATAGTGTTTGACCTAGACTTATTTAGAATGGCTATTCATTTATGGAAGTCCAAAGCCATATGGTTTATGATTTGTTGTATTTGTTTTATAACTTTTTTTCTTTTCATATTTTTTAGCTATAAAAAATGAGTAGTGACACCCCCCTGAAAATTCTTAGTTGCTTTTGCATTATAAAAAGATTAATGAAAGAATTACTTGATCGATAAACATCCAAAAAGGCAATGAAAGATTACGTAAGGGGACACCTTTGGGTTAAATTTTTAAGGTTTAGAATTGGAATCCTAGCTTGACAAAGACCGGCTTTATACTATATTACCCACAGATTTTATATGTGTGTTTGGATTCATGTTTTACTATTAAAAATTGTATTGGAATTTCAGTAACTTGATTTTAAGTTAAGAAGCTTTTAGTCACTTTTGTGTTGCATAAAAAGTTTGTGCTATTTTTTTTCTAATACTAACTTGCTGTAAAATAAAAATATTTAAATTTAAATTACTTCACCTCAAAATTAATTTCACTTAAAAAAAATTACAAATACACACTAAAAGTAGTTTTTTTTCTCTATACAAAAAAACCCACGCACACACTAATCCTTATTTGCAATAGTGTACAGTGATTTCGACTTTGTAAAATAATTTTTTTACCCTTTCGCTTCTATATTTACACCAATTCACAGCTTCGCTTCACACAGATATATTCTCCCCCCAAACAAATATACTCTTTTATTTGTATTTTATTTCGTTTATCGTATCGGTTGGGAGAAATTTTATTTAAAATTGTAGGTCAAATAATTTATTTGGTATTTTTTATATTTATTTTGATAATTTTTCTTTTAGAAAATTCATTTTAATTATTTATGTTTTTAAATTAGAATCATTTCATCCATCTAAATTAAAGCAGCATTAATAAAAATAAAAATATTAATAGTTAAAATCCATCACAAAATATAAAATTTTCACTCATTATCTTCCTTATTTTCTTCTCTTTCCTCCTTCCTCATCTTTTGTCCAACTTAAACAAAGAAAAAAAAAATCCAACACTCCCAATGTTGGTCCAAGACCCAAATCTAAAACCCTCACCCCTACACCTCTCCATTCCATCATTTACCATTGATGTCCACTCCTAATGCCAATTTTGACATGAAGTTGCCTCTCTGTCCGACCATCATGTTCCCTCCGTCAAGACCTTCTTCTTCACTATCGACAATGTCAATCCCAATCCCATGATCCTCATCTCCAGCTTCTTTGGCTTTGACGACCTCGACCCTATGACCCTCTACTAAGGCTTTCTTCTCCGTTGATTTTTGGTTGCATTACCTTCATTTTCAAATCTATTTTGTAACTTCTTCAAAAGAGCCTCTTAGATATGATATTGTATTTAATTTTAAATTTGTTCAATTTTTGGTTTTTTAATTTCTATGATTTCCTTGTTCTCGATTTCTTAAATCTGTTTTATAATTTGTTCAAGGAAAACTCTTGGGTTTGATTGTTGTTGATGTTTAAATATGAAAAGAGTGGTGGTTGTTTGGAGGTGTGGAGGGGATTAGAGAGAAGAAGTGGAAAGAGAGGGAGGAGTAAATATGGGAAAGAAAGAAAAAATTTGGTTTATGAATTTATGGACTTGTCGTTGTTTTTGTCGTCAATGCCTCTCTTTTTTTGTCCGCATAGAAGAAGAACAAGAGCAAAAGAAGGAGGAAGTTAAAGCAAAAAAAAAAAAATCATTTTAATTTTTTGATGGTTTTTAGCTTTCAATATCTTTATTTTATTAGCAATGTTAAATTTGAATAGACAAAAGTATCATTTTGAACCCATTTTAAAAGATAAATAACTAAAACAAATTTTCTAAAAGATAAATAATTAAATTGAATAAAAAATAAGATAAATGATTAAATTAGTTATTTGACCAAATTATAAGTGTTTTTATCTTTTTATCTAATCAAAATTATATTATTTATTAATAATTTTGTTATTAAAGTGAATTTTAATTAAAAATTAACACCAAATTAGTTTCTATTATTGTGGCTAATTTTTTTATCTCCTAATTAAAATAAGATAAAAATTACGTGCATGATTAAAGTTATAATTTATATTAATAATTCACGTAATAAAAATGATATTAGTTACTAAATTAAATTTTAATAATAATTAAAAAACGTTGAAAACACTTAAGAAAACTACACTTAAAATTTAGTTACTACTAAAATAGGTGTGTAAAAATTAAGTTTTCCGATACTATAATTAAATCAAGAACTTTTAATAATCATTACACTCACGTTGAATAAAGTCAACCTCCAATTCTTAATTTTAGGAAGAATCTGCATAACTTCTTCTGATGCAATTATCCTTACTGTATTATTATAAATAAATACGTATTGCGTAAGATGCACTCACGAGTGGCAAGAGTATAAAAGCAAGCGGCCAACAGAAAAGAGCCACATAATGAAGAACATGAAAACTTTAGCCACAGAGCAGATCCCCTTGCTTTGCATTCCCTTATAAACAATTGTCATAAAAAGAGAGACCAATCGTTATGGAAAAATTTGTAATTGCAGAGCATATGGTTCTGTCCCTAATTCCCACTTGTGCACACCTATACACAGAGAAACAGAGTGTGGACAATATTCAATATTTAATCCATTTGATTTGATGTAACATTACATTAGTAGCTACTTTCGGTGTCTTTAAAATTTCCTTTGTTATTTTGCTTTTCCTTTTTATGTATATTTTGTATTGAGCAATTCTTACAGCAACACATTATTTATAAATGCAAACAATTAAGAGAGGGGTAAAATAATTATTTTAATATTATATATAATTATCTATTAAAAAAACAATGCATAGTTAAAAAAATATTTTTAAAAAAATTATTTCACAAATAAAAACTTCTATTTTGTAATATAATTTCACCAAATTTAATTCAGCCGAATAAAAATCATGAAATAAAGTATTATATATAAATTCAATTAATAACATTAAAATCATGAAAATATCAATATATATATTTATATGTTTATATAAATACTATACTAATACTAATAAAATTAACAAAGTGATACCAAATGCGATCACATAAAATATAAGATAAGAGATGCGAGTGTAATAATAAGTCTTCTTTCGTTAATAGTATCAATTACGTTTGGGAGGAAGGGGTACTAGGTGTTAGACATAGAAAACAATGGATTTTTTGTAAGATCAAATAACAGAGGATATCGGATGCAATTTATTAAAAAAATATAAGAAATGTAAGTGTAATTTATTATTATTAATAATATCAATAATAATAATATTATTATTATTGGAATAGCTTGAATTAAAAAAGTAAAGCCAACCATTAAATAAAAATAATCAAAACAAAGAAAACGGTTTTGATCATTTTAAACTTAAAAAGTTCATTCATGTTTTGTTTGAATTCAACACTAATAATTTAAACAACAACGACTCCTCTGTACTACTTGCATCTAATATATATTCCGCTAGTTAATTAGAATTATATATATATATATATATATATATATGGAATATATATATGGA
Source organism: Glycine tomentella (assembly GCA_007407185.1). Lineage (NCBI taxonomy): Eukaryota > Viridiplantae > Streptophyta > Magnoliopsida > Fabales > Fabaceae > Glycine > Glycine tomentella. Next base: position 10,265 of record PYAF01006334.1, read on the forward strand.
ACACTTTCGTGACAACCACAGTGCAGGAACACTATTATTTGGGCTTGTAACTTGTAAGCTCATGCATGTTAGGATCTGGGTACATGTTCGGACATCACGCTCTGTTCCCAACAGGGTTAATTAAGCTGTTTTTGTTTTCTTTTCCTTTTTTAAGTTCTAGTTTCTAGAGACTGTTACTTAGTTTTGTTCATGTAAAAGGTTGTATTGTGTTATTTTGTGTGTACCTTGTACCTCTCTACGTACTCGATCACATGTCAATAATAATCTCTTTAATTATGAAAGAATACATAAATGTCATTGAAAAGTTTATCATGCAGTTAAGGATGCTATACCTTACGTGAGTCTGCATCCACTTTGTGGATATAGAGATTGACTAATTTCACCCACGTTCGGTTGTTTTGTTACATATGAACTTTTTATACAGAAAAGGTGGCCGACATTAAGAATGAATGCTCTTACCAAACCTTTCTTTTATTTGTTTATGCCTTTTGGAAGTAACTAAAAACATATGCAACAGTTAGCTATCATGGCATTGTACGTGAAATTAATTAAGGAGAAAAGGAAAAGAAATAAAAAAAAGAAATTTGTGGCTCAAACAAAGTACTTATCTCTAAAGGCGACGTGGATTTTCCACCGAATAACAGTTAAGACGTACCAGATTCCAACACACTATGGTGTTGTACCATCTTACTAGCTAAAATGGTGGTGGATATGACCAGTTGTTCACAGCAAAATCTAACAAAATCTTGAATCTATTATAAATTTGTCTCCGTGAAAATTTATTCAGAAGAAACCACGGTGCCATTAATGGGCAATGGACAAGAAACAATCTAGAGGCTGACTATGGATTAGACAAGAGGTAAAAGGAAATTAATGGCAAAAGTTATGGTGGGAGTAAAAATGTACCAAGAGCAAAATAAGGACGATCAGATTGTGGTCGGATACCTGTCCTCTTAATTAGAGCTGGCCCTATACACTATAGTGTTTTTTTTTTCTCTCGATGGAGAGCCACTCAAAACTTTAAAACATTACACAATAATAATGTTCCGCTGGCATACAAATGAGATACATGAAAGGATTCATTATGGGATAAATGATAATATATTTTCTCATATCAAATTTTTACCTGATATTATCATGTGAAATTTGTTTCTACTTTTTTTTATCAATTCTAATAAATTTTAAATTAATAGTACATGTATTGATAATAATGTAAAGGTAATGTATTCTGTAAATTTGATGAATTGGTATTTTTTATTTTTAATTCACAATGTAAAAACTTCTATATCAATAAAACATGAGTAGTAAACTCATAAATTTTGATTGAATTCTACTTTTTAATATTTATAAACAAATAAATACAATTTTTTTTTTTTTACGTGTTGTCATGTGAAAATTTTGCGTGAAAAGATTCATCCCCAGAGCCGGGAGTGAATTCTCTTCCCTTATTGGCTAGCTAGGATTAGACACCACTTTACTTTGTCTGGTGCAGTTTTTGTCTTACACAATGTGTATGTCTGTTGAATGTTAGATACTCATTAATGTCCTTAATGTGACTGGATTATTTACTTGGTTATGGTATAGCTCAAGACATGATGTGGATGTTGCAAGAAATTGGCTAAAGCTAAACCAAGACAAGACCATCGATTGCATGCAATCGCAATTCGCAAAGAGCAAGAGGCATTATAGTTCCTTTTAAATGGTGCATGGAAAGACCGCTATTAACTGGGGCTCAGCTTGACATGGATCCATTTTGGTTGGTTCAAGTGAAGTCTTTGGGCTTTGCTTATGTAATGGATGTTAATTGCGTCAATGAAATTCACACTGTCCTTTTTGTTCTTCACACCTCTACTTTGGTTATTATTATTAATTTTTTTTATATATATTTTCAAAAGAGGAGCATTGGCAATACAATATTTATTTGTTGCTAAATTTTATTGGAAATTATAAAATTATAAGTAAAAAACATTAAATATGAAGTGAGACCAACGATTTTTTTTTGTGCTTTACAATCAAATTCAATTAATAGCAAAGAGTGTATTAAGAAAAAAAAAAGTGTTGGCTTTTTTCTTTACCAAATATATCTCCTTTATTACCTTCTCACCTATGTATTTTTTGTGTGACTGATATGGAAATTAGTCTTTGTAATATAGATATGTTCTAATACATTATGGACACTAATTTCACAATTCATAATAACATACATATATAACAAAAACTAGATTTCATGAAGGATATTTTTGTAAAACAAAGTATAAAAGAAGGCAAGCAGTGCAAAGAGAAAATAAGGTATTAGTTGTTGTCTCTAGAATGAAAATAGTTAGTTGGCCTGATTCAATATTGGATAAACTTTGAATCTAATTAGAGATATAAAAATAAATTTAACTCAACAGACCAACTTGTCGAACCCACTAAAAATGGCGGGGATGAGTTAGGTGACTCAACTTGTCCCACCGAATTTGACAATCCAACAAGATACCAATGAGACAAAATAGGTTAGTCTATTGGGTCAATATATTTTCTTAAAAAAATAATATGTAAAAATGTCAAATGTATATATAAACAACAAAATAAGTATTTGAGAATTGTATCACTTAAAATATAAAATTATTCTCATAAATTATCTTTAACTAGTATTTTAGTACACATATTACACAAAATAAAATTTAATTATTATATAGTTAAAATTTAGGCCAAATGATCTATTTGATCTTTTATCTTATTTTTTTGGTTTAGTTTGATCATTTATCTTTTAGAAAGTTCATTTGATCCTTCATCTTTTTAAATTGATTCAAAATGATCCTTCCACCCATCTAAAGTTAATACCGTTAATGAAATAAAGATATTGATGGTTAAAAAAATACCATAAAATGTAAGTTTTTTTTTCCTTCATCTTCCTCATTCTCTTCTTCTTCCTCCTCTTTCTTGTTCTTCTTTTGCAAACCCAAGACCCTAATAGTATTTCTTGTTCTTCTTAAATCTCAAAGCTTTATGATCCATAACATGCCATCTATTACAAATTCAAAATCAGGTCATTTCTCATTTCCAAAACACATTATTGAACTTAATGACAACTACAACAACTCAAGTCTAGCATTTGAAATTACCTATAAACTATAATAACATGTGCGCATATATACCCTTTAACAAATTCACAAAAAATTGATAGTTCAAAAACTTAAAAAAACCCCAAGATCTAATTCACACATTTAAAGCCCCCAGAACCCATAATCAAATTATTAAACCTAACAAATAAATCTCAAACAATGAAACAAGAACAGATCAAAGAAATTGAGGTTGGAAAGGAGAGGGTCGGTGGTGGTGGTGATCACGACGTTATATGTTGTGACTTGTCGCCACTGACGGTGTCAACGAAGGAAGAATGATCCCATCAAGGACAATATCTCGAACCTACTGTGAAGTGTGACCACCAAGCTTGTTGATGCTAGCTTTTGCAGGCTCACTTTTGTGACCATTTCGCTGTCGCTGAGGATATAGTTCCCTCGTTAGCGGTAACACACATAACTAGCAATGATTTCAAAGACGTCGCAGTTGTTGCCAACTTTGAGGATGTAGGCACGGAGTGTGTTGGCGCTCTCCCGCGTTATAATGACTGGCGACTTTGGCTTCTTCTTAGACCCCTATGTAGGTCACCGTGGCTGCTACCCTACCACATGAAGGTATAGTACTAATACTAGGAAGGAGTTAATGTTTTGGGATTAGGAATTTCATGGAAGATTTTGGTCTGCACAGGTAGAAGAAGGGAAAGGAGGAAGGGAAATTGATAAACACATCTTTAGCGATATTTAGTTGCCAATATTTATAATTGTTAACAACGTCAATTTTTCATGGACGGAAGGACTATTTTGAATTTATTTGAAAAAATAAAAGATTAAAATGAATTTTTTAAAAGATAAAAGATCAAATTGAATCAAATAAATAATATAAATGATCAAATAGATCAATTGACCTTAGAATTTATAATAAATAAGTATTTTAAATATAAAAATTAGAATATAGAAGTTAGATTTTAGAAAATAGGAAGAATTTGGACCATAAGTCCATGACAAAAGGACGCCCGTACATACAAGGGCTCATTAGTCATTCTTCAATCTTCAAAAATCAGGGTCAAGAATTCTTCCCCAGCAGTCACCATTTAGCACCACCACTGCAATTCCTTTCGGCAACTCGCGAACTGCCACTGGATATACCTGACGGAGGTAATTTGCTCTTTCTTCGATGCTTCTTTGCAAGCTGTCACTATTACTTAACACCTATATGAATATGTATGGTTCTGTTACTTCGTTTCATATTTTTGATAAATTTCTTTAAAAACATTTAAAGAAAAAGAATATGAAATGAAATTTTTCATAATTAAAAATAAGTTTTTCATTAATTAATTTTTAGAAACTCATCAATATAATTTTTTTAAAAGATGAAATGACATCTACAAATTAATTAATGAAAAACTTATTTTAACTTATGGAGTTCATTTTTTTTTTCCTTATTTTCTTCATATAGAAGTACTTTTAGAGAAACTTACACTAATAGATCCTTTGTAAAATGCTCAATTCGATGTGTTATTATTAGGATTTGAAAGCATCACTTTCTTTTCGTTTTTCTTTAGTTTTGTGATGAACCGTTGGTAACGAGTCATAGATGATAATTTAGCAAAATCAGAATCAGGATTTTGATTGAGGGGGAATGTAGACATATAACTAAATGCTGTCTCTGTTCTCATGTGAGGAATGCGTTATCTTCTATTAGCTGCGCATGAGTTTGCTCAATGCTTTTTTGTATTGATAGTGATGCTGGAGGAATTGAAAAAGCAATGTAAAGGTAGAATTAGTTTTTAGCATTCATTTTCAAGCAATTAAGTGCATTGCCCAAAAAAGGCTGGGAAAAAGCAAGAGTAAATGTGCACTGTGACTTGAATGATGGAAATTGCTTATTGGATTTTATTTTATTTTTTACTCTGGCTTGTTCTTTGATTGGGAAAAAGCAAGAGTTGGGGGTGTTCAACATTTATTCATTTTTAATGAAAAAAAAAGAATTACTTTAGTGAATCTGAATTGTATATGGTACTAACAAGTAACATCTGATTTTGGGAATTGTTTACATTCTTACTTGTGATTAATTTGTTTTCAATTTAGAATTGACTCAAGCCTCAACTTAATTAAGGATGTTCTTGGATGAATAAGGATGAAATCCATGTAGAAGTCTTTTGATCAGAATTGGATAGACACACCAGAGTGCTTGGGTATGGGGATGTTGCTACCCCAACAGATATGTACGGCTCTAAATCTTCATCTTCTGCCATTTGTGATCTGCTCATAAAACTTCAGGATAAGTTCATTGTGAGTTGTCAAATGAAGGTGAAATTTGATGAAGACATAGAACTGTCAAACATCAAAATCTATCTCTTGAGCTGAGATTTTTAATATTCTTTTATGAGTAGTAATATATTTTCAGTAGAATTGCTTTTGAGAGCTTCTCTACTGAAAAAAATACTATATTTCTAGTAGAGAAGCTCTTAAAAGCACTTCTTGCTTGTATCCAAACAGGTCCCTCATGCTGAACTGCCTTCCAAGATTCAGATGTATTTCTTTCTTGTATTCTTTGCCCCAATTGTCCTACAATATAAAGCAAATTCATGCCCAATTAATAACTAATGGCCTGAAATCTCCCACCTTCTGTGCCAAGTTAATTGAGCATTACTGTGGCTCACCAGATCAACACATTGCAAGTAATGCACATTTGGTGTTCCAGTACTTTGACAAGCCAGATTTGTTTCTCTTCAATACTTTGATAAGATGTGTGCAACCCAATGATTCTATTCTTATTTTCCAAAATGAGTTTTCTAGGGGACTCATGTATTTTGACGAGTACACTTACAATTTTGTTCTTGGAGCCTGTGCTCGCTCTCCTTCAGCTTCAATGTTATGGGTTGGTAGACAACTACATGCTCGGATTGTAAAACATGGGGTTGAGTCAAATATTTTGGTTCCGACTACCAAAATATACTTTTATGCGAGCAATAAAGACATTATCTCAGCCCGAAGAGTGTTTGATGAAATGCCGAGAAGAAGCACTGTTACCTGGAATGCTATGATAACAGGTTATTCTTCCCTAAAAGAAGGAAACAAGAAATATGCTCTCAATGCGTTGTCTTTGTTTGTTGACATGCTGGTTGATGTAAGTGTACTTAAACCAACGGGTACAACTATAGTTTCTGTGCTTTCAGCAGTTTCTCAAATTGGTATGCTGCAAACTGGTGCGTGCATACATGGTTTTGCAGAAAAGACAGTGTGTACTCCTGAAGATGATGTGTTTATAGGCACTGGGCTTGTTGATATGTACTCAAAATGTGGATGTCTTGATAGTGCCTTGTCTGTTTTCTGGCGAATGAACCAGAAAAATATCTTCACTTGGACTGCAATGACTACTAGCCTAGCCATCCATGGGAAAGGAAAACAAGCCTTGGAGGTTTTATATAAAATGGGAGCTTATGGTGTGAAGCCAAATGAAGCAACTTTTATTAGCTTCTTGTCAGCTTGTTGTCATGGTGGGTTTGTTGAAGAAGGCCTAATATTGTTCCATGAAATGAAGAGAACATTTGGCGTGATGCCTCAGATAAAACATTATGGTTGCATTGTTGACCTTCTTGGACGTGCTGGAAAGTTAGAAGAAGCCTATGATTTTATCATGCGGATGCCAATTAATCCTGATGCTGTAATATGGAGGAGTTTGCTGGGTGCATGCAAGATTCATGGGGATGCTGTGATGGGAGAGAAGGTGGGGAAGTTTCTTCTCCAGTTAGAAGAGTGGAGTTCTGCAGAGTCTTCAAAGAGCGAGGACTACATAGCTCTGTCCAATGTTTATGCTTTAGCAGAAAAGTGGGATGACATGGAAACTATAAGGAAAACAATGAAAGCTAAGAGTATTTTGAATAAAGCTGGTTGTAGCGCTGTTCAAACTGTCAGCATGGCTGTGTAATTAAAAATTGATTTCTGATTCCTTTCAAAAAATTATGTTTGCAAGAAAATAAACCCAACAGACAAAGAATACCTGGAGTCTAGGAAGCATCGATACTCACACGGTATTTTCGATATGTTTCTGATATGAAATTTCGATTCGTTCTTCAAAAATACTAATATTTTGATACGATTCGTTTTAGTATTAAATAATATTTTTTTATATAGAGTATATTTTATATTAATAAAATATAATAAAAAGAAAATCATAAATACAAATAATAAATTATTTATACAAAATTGATAAATAACTCAATTAGTATGTGGATATTGAACTATTGCTTTGATTTATGTTTGATTTCATTCTATTTTGTTAACAAAACAAAACAGAATTATATTTAAAAATATAATATTTTCTTTTAAATAGAATGAGAAAATAATTCTTTTACAATACAAATTGCTTTTAAATTGCTAAAAACAAATATTGTAAATGATGTAAAATAACAAACAACTTGAGGGCTGAGAAAAAAAAACAAAAAAACTCTTCACTTATGGTTATGGGCTGAGAAAAAAAATATAGATATTGCTTTAATATGGCTAGTGCATCAATCGAGCAGAAAAAAAATAGAAAATAAGAATTAACTAAAGAATTTATGTACGGTGAAGCTAAAGCTTGGAAGTAGAGAAAACTGGAAGAGTCGTTTGGGGCTGAGAGCAAAGGGAGGAGTACCTGCAGGGATGGCTGAGGGAGAAGCGACGCGCGCGAGAGAGCGAGCGATGCGCAGGTTACGGGCTTATGGCGGACGAGGAAGAAAGAGTCGCAGTGGAGGAGCAGCGATGGCGGAAGAGCAGCTATAGGTCGGCGGAGGAGCAGCGACAGCAAGGCGAAGGAGCAACGGCTTGCGATCGATCGATGACGCGAAACTCTAACAAGAAAGCACAAATGGAGGAAGCATAACAAGAGGTAAGGCACAAATCTTCCGAAGATTCAGAACCAATTTTGGGCAATTTTTTTTATTTACAAAAATACCCTTCCAAATTTGGATACGTAAAATGCCATGTTTTGTGCATACCCGTATCGGACGGGTGTCCGATACGTTGGAAAAACTTTTTTAGCCGTATCCGTGCAACGTAGCCTGGAGTAGCTGAGACTAAAAGCAATAGTATAGAAATAGCGCAATGACAAGTACACAATTTACCCAAAAATACTTTTGATCAACAGATTGGAAATGTGAGATGTTCTAACAACATTATATAAGGATGTACCATGTATAACTGATGCCCAGGTATGATACTAACAGAAGTGCTGTTTTTCAGCTTTCATCATTTATTAGTTACTGGTTTCATTAGCTTTCTGCTTTCACATGACTCTGTCTATAAAAAAACCTAAAGAGGGAGGATTTTGAGGCTGAACATTTGATAAAATCAACAGAGGTTGTACTAATGGCCCTTTAGCAGCATGATCACACATTTCCTCCCTATAAGTCTTTTCTCTTTATGTCCAAGTATTTTCGGATGACACCCTTGTAAAAAGGTGGTTTGAGCTCTCAATAAAATAAACCCTTAATTATGGAAGGAGAGAAGACAATGTAAATTTAGATCATAGGAAGCTAAGTGTAATAATTCATGTTTAATCCTGATAAGAAAAACTTTAGCAACAGCCTAAAGCACACCAGTCTCATAACCTCTTGAACATATCTATCTCATGAAAACAATAAAATAAAATATAAGATAAACCTTTCCATTGCATGGATTGACAAACCGTTAATCAATTTGGGTTCCAAAATTTAACATGAAGCAGTGAAGCAATTTTTTTAGGACTCACCTGCTATTAGCATCAAATTGTGTCATTTTCTTCTGCCTTCCTAAATACAGTTAAATTTTAAAATCCTTATCATAAAATGTTTATCATTGTATATCAGTCTTAATCAAACTAAGAACTATATGGAAAGTGTTAAATTTAGTTATCATTGTACATCAGTCTTAATCATAGAATCAGAGCAGGGTGGATGAAATGGCGGAGTGCATCTAGATTTTTGTGTGACCGCAAAATTTTCCTTAAGCTAAAATGAAAATTCTATAGAATAGTTATAAGACCGACAATGTTATATAGAGCAGAGTGCTGACCAGCACATAGGCAACATGAACACAAAATAGGGGTAGCAGAAATGAGGATGTTAAGGTGGATGTATGGTTATACGAAGATGAATAAGATAAGAAATGAGGATATTCGACGAAAGGTAGTAGTAGTTCTGGTATGTGAAAAGATGAGGGAACATAGATTGAGATGGTTTGGACACGTTATGAGACGACCATTGGATGCTCTCATTAGAACAATAGTTTGTTATCAAGAGCTCGACACAAAGGGATGTAGAGGTCGACCAAAACTCACATGGGGAAAGGTAGTTAAACAAGACCTAATAGAGTGAGATCTAGATTTGCAGACGGTGTGTCTTAGGACGAAGTGGAGAAAAACTATAAGCTTGATGGAGGGTTAAACCCATTAGTATGTCTATGTTCCAATTGTTCTCCTTTTTTTAGTTCTTTTCCTCTTCTTTTCTCCCCTCCTCCTTTCATCCTTCTTTTATTTTAGCTTATTTTCCCTTTTTCTTCCAATCTCCCTTTCTCTTTCTTTGTCTTTTTTTTTCGATCTATCATTGAGTTCATCTATCATCAATCCCAATTAACTTGGATTAAAGGTTCTGTTGATGTTGATGCTTAATGATATGTTAAAATTAAGTGCAATAATTTTGAATTTGAAAGTCCTAAACTATTTTAAAAAATTGAGAATGATGGTTTAGTGTGACATCGATCTATATAATATATCATTTTATGATAAATCATATTTTGCCTCTTATTCAAATAGGATTATGATATCTACCATTAGATTACACTAAACTAAGATTAGGAAGACAAATCTAAAATCCAATCCAACTTAAGTTAGGATTTACCGATTTAGCGCCTTAATCATTCATGTAACAAAATTTTCCCATAATTGATGGAAGAATCACAGCTAGGCGCATTTGGAGAATAATTTTTCTCACTAAAGTAAAAAATAGTAAGCATCCATGGTTTATGGAAACTAACCATGGATCATCCTTAACCAACTAAACCAATTGAAATGGAACTAGCTTGATTTGATTACAACAAGACTAATTAACTTAGGAAACTTCGTTTTGACCATTTTTATGTTTAGAAATTGAACCATAATAACCTAAGGAGAGCCTAGTTGCAGTCTAAGCAAAATTGAAGCAATCTAGTTACATGGAAATCATATATGTCTTACATTTTAACCAAATGGAACCAATTTTACTTTCACTGTGATATGGGATCATGGTGGGCTGTAAAAACCGTGTGGACCATAATTTTCAGTTCCAGACAATTCTAGAAGATGTGCAAGGCCATCTATCCAAGGCACTTAAAGGCCAGTTTGACTCCAAACCAAAGTCACTAAGGTAAGTTTCTTAACCTAGAATGATCCTACAAATTGAATTATATTAAAAAACGAAATCACATCCATTTGGTCCCCATTTCACTGAACTCGCGATGAACTTTTCAAAGCTTTCTCTCTTCCTTTTCAACTTGAACATCAAAGGAGACCCAAAATCCAACAACCTTGTAATCTTTTTACATAACTTTGAAAGTTCTACCACTTAACCAAGCCTTTTCTTCTAATTAACCAATGTAGGGAAGAAAGTCTTTTATCGTGCTTAGAAAAGTGAAAATATAATTGCGTGTCACAGGGTGGACTTAACCCTATCTTGTTTGACTTTTTACTAATATGTGCTATTTTTTCAACTAATTTTCTTATACGCTGCTATTAACTTTTATAATTTGTTTCCAACTTTTATATTTACATTATTAACCTTATTTAATTAGTGAAAAAGGTATGTACGACACAATTTAGAGAACACTTTGTTCGTTGAATTCTCTATCTTTTTTTGTTAACTTATTTCTTTTTTCCCTCTTATTAAAAGGCTCTTGATATATTGTACTCTTTATTGGATGTTATACTACTAATTCAATGTGGGATTATGTAACTTCTACTAATTCGTGTAACTCTTAGTATCTTCTAAATATTGATGTTGGATGGTGTCAAAGTATAGCAATTTTAATAATTTTTCAATGTGTAGTTAACATTTTGCACCCCATAACTTGGAACTTTGCAAACTTAGGTCGGTTGGATGTATTAATTAGTGACCTCTGAGCATGAATCAAACAAATAAGCAAGTGGGCCTTTTTGCCCCCCTCAGTACAAAAAAAATAATAAAATAATAAAGTATAACTTATCAATATATGAATGTGTATACCGCAAATCATGAACCTTCTGGTTCATATCCATGCCCTGGTCTCTGCACCTGCCGGTTCCGAGTTGTGACAGTGTTATTGCGTCTATTAATTTGTTAGCTTGCAATAAAATAATAAAAGAATGAAATTCTGGTCATTACGATCACGAGGTACACAGCTCACAGCAAATTCAGCAATGGAATATATAATTTATCGTTAGCTCATATCCACACCTTTGCTAAATCGCTGCTCTATTTGACCGTTCAGTTTCAATTTCCACACAATTCAACGTACATATCAATTAAAATCACCTAAACACAAAGTACATAGAACTAAAAAAGGAGTGGCTTTATAATAAGACGACGGCAATCCATTTTCTAAGTTGCTTTTGCGGCACACTGCCGTCTCTATTCATTGCCTTCACCTAGGTTGAGCCGATTTCCAGTAGTAGTTACATTTACGATTTTAGCTTTAATCCAGTTCAATTTTGATTTTCTGTGGATATGATTTTTTATAATCAATTATGCACTTTTATACCATTGAAATTGTTATGATAAATGTTATCATAGTTCAGTTTTTTTTTTTAACGTAATAATAGTAAAAATAAATGACAGTAGTGTGTCTGTCAAAAAACTAAAAGTGACAGCAGTGTGAAAACGCATTTAAATAAATGCTTTAGATTCATTTAAGCCAACTTTTTTTTTAATTTAATTATTTATTACTTTGTTCGTAAATTTATATTCGTGACTGTGTGAAACTGGTAATTATCTTTGAAATGGTATTATTAGTCCAACACTGGCTCGAAGTTTCCATTGCCATGTGAATGAGGATAATCATAATTTTGTAGCACATGGATTTCTACATCAGATCTTCAAAATTGACTTATATTTATATAAACATATTTTTACGAAAATAACTAAAGCAATACTTTTGTTTCTTTAATCTTTACCTTTTCGAAAAGATGATGGGATATGGTGTAAGAAATGATTTTTTTGGTCGAAATGTAAGAAAAAGTTTCATACAATACTATCAATGCAAGGGACAACTTGCATAAAATATGTTGGGTCTTAATAGTCCTATGCAGGAATTGGCATATTTCCCTGCCTATCACCGTTCCAAGTAGAAAATAATAATGTGTAGTTTCTCATTGTTTTTATTCATGACTGCGTGATTCCAGTGTTTACGTATTCATTTTTGCTCGAAATACTCTTTTTCTGCGTGTATATGTTTGGTGCAATCATATCTCCTTACGTTAGGAAAATGAATGCCCAAATTCATATCTTAGTTGTACATGTTGTATATGTAAAAGTACAAAGTGTGGGCACTTTTATATATAACTTTTTTCTGTCTTGTATGGATGCTTGTCTTTGACTATGTTTGGAGCCATTCAGTGCCGTCGATTTAATGAGACCAGAAGATAGTGACTAGGGCCTACAAATAGCAAAAGGATTTCACCTTATTTGAAAACTATAAAAAGAAGAACATTTCCTTGATACATGCGCTTGACTAAACAGACTAATTAAGCGTTTGTTTAATAATTTTGTACTATATAAGAATTTATATCATATATTTAATTACGAAAATTATCAGAATAAGTTAAAAATAATTTAATTTAGTAAACTCATTGAAATAAATAAAACAAAAAACTTATTAGAGTCAAACTATTTCATAAGTTTGAATAAGTTACTATAACATCTTTCAAATGCTCCCTTAATAGAGTATGAATAATAAATTTTTTGCCCTTTGTACAAAGCATTACAATTCTTTAGACAAATTTATATTTGATGTCTTATGAATCAATTATGTACCTAATAATTGACATTTTAAAATTTCAATCGATACAGTGCAAATTATATAAGGAAATAATATTTTCTTGAAGAGAAAAAGGCCTTTACCTTAGCTACAAGATTTTCCAAATTGTGATTGTTGAAAGGAAAATATTAACAAACGTCCTCTAGGAATTAGTTAAGTAAAAATATATATATATATATATATATATATATTTTAAAAAATTACCAATACATCTTTAGTATGATTTCTAATATAGTCTCGTTGTGGTTTTTACTAAAAATATATTTGTTAATTCCGTAATCATTCTTAGGAACACTCGTGAACATGACCCTTGTTTACGTTTGTTGTGAACACATACCTCCGGACTCATTGTCTTATTTTTTGGGAGGGGTATTGTACTTGCATTGCATCAACCTAATTCTACTAGCAAGAGAGCATGAATTTGAGAAATTTAGGACATGGATAACATAACAGTAAATGACGGTGGACGAAATTAGAAACTAGAAAAGTGTACTACTAACAATAATAGCCTTAGTTAATCTAACTAAGCAATTCCCAGAATCCCCAGCTCCCAACACGTTTCTGAAGAAACAATCAAAGAAAGCATTAATGGATTGAGCCGAGAAAAGCGTGAGAAAGCATCCAATCATGGCAAAATGCATGAGCCTCATCAGAACTTGTCGGCAACAACCATGCAAGCATTAAGGTCTTTGCAGAGATCAAATACAAAAATAATGGGCATCTCCGTATACTTTATTTGTATAAGTGCAAGTCAAAAGCCTCCGTATCAGGCATTATTTGCAATTTGCTGCTGTCTACACCGACGTTAACTCCCTCAACACCTTACAATTATGTAGGATAATTCATCATTTATATATCACCCACATCGAAGCTAATAGAAGTCACTAATATATTTTTTTTTTCTCCTTCCGAAACCTTGGAAAAGGCCCTTATTAATTCACCCTCCCCCATCTCTCTCAATTTCCGTGTGTTGACTTTATCGTTTATAACAACTTGTATTAAAATTCGTATCTTCTCTACCACAAATTTCATGACACAACTAAATGTGCCAACAATTCACAAATTTGACTTCTTAATTGTTATCCCCATTCAACTCTCTACACTCTTCCCATTTCTAATCAATACTCATCTCATCCTCCTTGTGAGAACCAAAAGATCATCAAACCCAACTTTTCTTTTCATAACTTTGGAGATTTCATCCTTTCAAACATGGATGAAATTGAAATCCCTGCTCATTTCCTCTGCCCCATTTCCCTCCAACTCATGAGGGACCCTGTCACGGTTTGCACAGGAATCACTTATGATAGAGAGAACATAGAGATATGGTTATTTTCATGCAAGAACAACACATGCCCCGTTACTAAGCAGTGTCTATTAGACCATGATCTCACCCCAAACCACACTCTACGCAGGTTGATTCAATCGTGGTGCACCCTCAACGCCTCACTAGGAGTTGAACGCATTCCAACTCCAAAGTCACCAATAGACAGGACTCAGATTGTGAAACTCCTCACAGAAGCAAAAAGGTTCCCTGAGAAGCAACTCAAGTGCCTCACAAGGCTTCGATCCATTGCCTTTGAAGGCCAAAGGAACAAAACATGTTTAGAGTCTGCAGGAGTAATAGAATTCTTGGCCTCAACAATGAAGAACAACAACACACAAGAAGACTCAACTGTTCTCAGTGAAGCAGCTATTGAAGTCTTGTTCCACCTCAATCTTTCCGAGGCTCGGGTTAAAGCTCTGATTAACAACAAGGAATTTCATTTTATTGAGTCATCGTTTCATGTTTTAAGGCTTGGCAACTACCAATCTAGAGCCTATGCTACAGTGCTGCTTAGATCAGCATTTGACGTAGCTGATCCAATCCAATTGATCAATGTCAAAACTGCGCTGTTCGTGGAAATCATGCGCGTTCTGCGCGATCAGATTTCGCAGCAGGCTTCAAAGGCTGCATTGAAGCTCATTGTGGAGCTCTTTCCGTGGGGAAGAAACAGGATCAAAGGGGTTGAGAGTGGTGCAGTTTCGATCCTCGTCGAGTTACTTCTTGGTGCCTCGGAAAGAAGAACGTGTGAACTCATTTTGATAGCTTTGGATCAGCTTTGTGGGTGTGCAGAAGGGCGTGCAGAGTTGTTGAACCATGGTGCAGGAGTGGCCATTGTGTCCAAGAAAATTCTAAGGGTCTCTCATGTGGCAAGTGACAGAGGGGTTAGAATTTTAGCCTTTATTTGTAGGTATTCGGCCAATGCTAGAGTGCTTCATGAAATGTTGCAGGTTGGGGCAGTGTCCAAGTTGTGCTTGGTGCTTCAAGTGAATTGCGGTTTGAAGACTAAGGAGAGGGCAAAGGAAATACTCAAATTGCATTCTGTGGTTTGGAAGAATTCTCCATGTATTTCTGTACCTTTGTTATCTTCCTATCCATGATCTAATTCTTTCATAATTTATAAGTTCTTTTTGTATACATGCATCTGATGAAAGTGTCTGATGCCAGAGATTTTTGAATTATACAAATGAATCTTAGCAATCAAGGGGGAAAAAAATTTCTTGGATCAATTTTTGTTGAACATTATACTAATCTTAACTATAGTACTAATAATTAACTACAACTACATTAGGTTTTATTGCACTTGCTGTTAATTATAAATTTCATACTAATCTTAATTATAAAGAGTTCAAATTGGGTGAGTTCACAAAAATGGGAGTTAGACTTGGTGTAATTGCCCACCCCACCCCAACTTATCCTATACAGAATATTGCATATGTGTAATTGTGATAGCATTTTACTTTTACACTCATTTCTTATAATTGTTGAAATATAATTGGTTATTATAATAATTAAGTAATACAATTAAAATCACATATTATGTTAAAGTAAAATACTATTTTGGACAAATTTATATCTATAAAAATTGTACAAACTGAACATGTAATTATTCTATTTAATTTTGAAATGATAATGCTTCGGACTAAGTTTATGCACAATTCATTTTGATATCTTACAAGTCCCAATACATCTAAAGATTCTTGACAAAACTAAAACCTGGTCGGTCATTAACCCGGTCGAGGTAGTGGGTCAGTGGTCTAACTGGTGGTTCAGTAATTGGTCCGGTTTGACTCAGTCTATATTAAAAAATTTAAAATTATATTATATATAAGTATATAATTAACATTATTTGATTAAAAAAATTTCATCTATAATTTTATACTCAAAAATCCAAAATAACAATTAAAGTATTAAAGTTGATAACACAATAAAGTGTATCATTAATAAAAGAGAGTGTAAATAACAATTAGTCCATTTCGAAATACAAAATAAAAGGTGCACGAAGCAATAAAATAGGTACAGGAAGCAACAACCTAATAAGTGGATAAGGCCAGATTAAGCCCAAATAGAAGGGAAAAAAATCCTAATTTACCATATATATAATGTTCTCTTACTGTTGCCCTCATTTTCTCTCTTCTTGATGCGCCTCTGATTTTATCTCTTCCTTGCGCGACTGCGCCTCTCGTTCTCACTTCCTGTTGCGCGGTTGCGCCTCTCATTTTCTCTCTTCCTCTTCGATCATCACGGCCAAAGTTAGACCCCTTCGAGATGTATCATTAATAAAAGAGAGTGTAAATAGTAATTAGTCCATTTCGAAATTCAAAATAAAAGGTGCACGAAGCAATAAAATGGGTACAAGAAGCAACAACCTAATAAGTAGATAAGGCTAGATTATGCCCAAATAGAAGAAGAAACCCTAATTTGCCATATATATGATGTTTTCTTTCTGTTGCCCTCATTTTCTCTCTTCCTACTGCGCCTCTGATTTTATCTCTTCCTGCTGCGCGGCTGTGCCTCCCATTCTCTCTTCTTGCTGCACGGCTGCGCCTCTCGTTCTCACCTCCTGTTGCACGGTTGCGCCTCTCATTGTCTCTCTTCCTCTTCAATCATCACCGTCGAAGTTAGACCCCTTCGAGATCGTTGATATCTTCGTTTGAGTTATCGATGACGAGGTCTACGCAGCAAGTTCCCTCGCAGTGCGGCGGTGGTCGAGTCTAGTGGCGATGACGACATGCACAACCCAGTCCGGATTTTAAAAATCGGCCCGATCGTCGGGTTTTCTCAAAACTTGCCAGGTTTGACCGGATTATCTTGGGTCACATGTTTGAACAGTCCAATAATAAAATCGATCCGGTTATGTAATCAGATTCCGATTAGACCGATTTGACCGGCCGGACCGAATTGATTTTTTTACAACTATTGTTATTTGTATTGGTTAAGTGTTGCACATTTGGGTCGAAACATTGACCCATTCAAGGTAAGTGCCGTCTCGTTGTAGTTATAATATATGTATATATATATATATTAACTTGAATACATATAAAAGAATTTTAAAAAGTATTTACGTTTCATAACAAATGTTTCAAGAATTTTTTTCAAAAACATGTTTTTTCTAACTTTTGTTTTCAAAATAAAGAGACATAAAAAATTTGAATAAAAAAAATTATTTATAGTTATATTTCCATAGAAAAACTCAACTGTAGTAATAGTTTCATAAGGAAAATGTTTCACTCCAAATTTGTAGTAGATAGGTGTTGAAAAGGAAGAACAGAAAAAGAAAAAAATATAAAGAATGATATAATAATAAAAATTACAATTTCTTAAATATGGTTTTCTAAGAAGTAGAGGTGAAAATAAGTAAGACTATACCAGATTTGGTAAGATCTGACATTGACTTGATTTAAAAATATAAAGCTTGGTCTGACCTATTTAAAAGTATGATTTGGCCTACGAGTCAATCAAAAACCTATTTTACAATAAATATTATATATAAAGAAAATCTAATGACTATAGAGTAAAACTTTGAAAATTCGCATAATACTTTTTAAAATTTAATATAAATAAAGACATACTTCCCTTTTAATTTGTGTGTGAAAAAATAAGTTAAAATTAATGGGAGCACTTTTAAGTATTTAACATAATATTATAAACAAAATAAGCAAACTAAATAAAATATGATAAGTTTCATGCAATAATCTAGTCTTAATGTCAAATACTAAAATAAATAAGAAATAAGAACCAAGACAAGTTAGATACAAAGATGAATAATTTTTTTATTTCCCAAACATGAAGAAATTTTTTTAGGAAAATTAATTTTACAACACTTTAAATCAATTTAGGAAAGTTAAAGAAATAATTTTTAAACAGAAAACGTCTCAACATCTTACTTATATTTTCAAATAAGTAATAATCATTTTATGAAATTTTCAAGTTAAATTTTTGAAGTGGTTGATCATTCACCTTCATAATAAGGAAATATATTTTTATAAAAATAAATATATTATTTTTAAGTTTTAATATATATATATATATATATATATATATAATAGGCCAGCCTGACAGACCTAATAAATTTTTTTAAAGCTTGAGCCTAACCTTTTTATTTAAACACACTTTTCAAAAAATATTAATATGACCTTTATAATAAATAAGTCAGGTCAGATACGACTTTAAACACATCAGGCCAAATACCCTTGATAAACAACCTCCTTTATTTCAATCCCTAGTAAAAAATAATGAAATAATTATAGATTTCACTCTCTTACAACTCAGTTTTATCTTATTTTTCTTTTATTCTCTTTCTATTTTTTTCTATCACATATCATGCTTATAGTTATTTTCTTTATTTTCTCTCTCTCTCTAAGTCTCTCCAGTCTCCTCCCTCGGCCCAATCACTTTAAAATAGGATGCATGTTTAACACTTCTCTTTAGTCTTTAGTAAGAATGACAATGCAATCAGAAAAAATATAAGATGGGACGACTCATCATCTGATGCAATCAAACGTTTGACTAGGAAGAGGGAATGGTACAATATACTTGACTGGTAGTGAGAATAATTGAAAAGTGAGAGTCGAGACATTTCCTTAAAGTAGAATATTACATAGCTGTATGCAGTAGTCATTTTGTAAATGTAGCAAGCTTTTGGCTTCTGAAAATCCAAGCAAAAACTTTAGAAATTTAATTTATAAAATATTTTTATGTAGCTTTTTTTTATAGATAAAACAGACTGATAAAAATAGAAAAAAATATAAAATAAAACAAATAATAGGATAAAAATAAAAATATTAAAATTATTCTATAGCTAGATTTATTTTATGAAATAACATGTCATACTCATCTTCAATATATATTTGGATCATTAATTTAATGTCAAACTATTCTACTACTACCATGATTTTTTTATAGGAAACTACTAGTGTGTTTGATTCCACGTTTTAAATATAATTAATTTTTCACATCTCTAATGTAATTTTCAAAAGTTAATAATTATAACTTTCACATTTTATTTTCAACAATTTTTCAAACACTCTATACATAAAACAAAACAACAATTTGTTTGCAATACTTGGATTGACTATTAAAATTCTGATCGAGGGTAGACTTGAAAAATGAATTAAGAAAATATAGGCCTAAATAAATAATTAACCGAAGAACCCTTTTTATTTTATTTTCAAGAAAAAAAATAGAAGCTACGTGAAAAAATATTGAATGACGCTTCCAATGATAATATATATGTTTGGGGAGCATAAAATAATGGATATTTAGCTTTGGCATAGGAGGAATTAATTAATATATAGTGGTTCTTAATGTTTGCTGCAATTGCAATACCAACTGCAGATGAACGTATTAGGCACCACAGATGACAGATAAGACTTGCTAAGTCAACTATAGAAAGATTCAACTAGATTAGTTGTATAATTTGTAAACTTATTTTGGCCTTGAGACTATGAATCTGTCTATTAAGCATGAGGCTGAGAATGGCCCTCGATCGAGAATAAAGGAGCAATTAACATTGATTCAGATATCTATTGCGTGTCTAGTTATAACGATGTTTTACTCTCAAACGAATGAATCTTCTTTCGACCATTTTTCTTATGTAACTTATCAATTCATATAAATATAAAAAATCTTCAGTTAAGTGACCTTAAAAAAATCAATTTATTGTTTTATTTATTTTCTTTTATTAACTTTATGTTTCTCTCGCTTATATTTTTCTTGACTTGTTTTCTTAATCCTTCAATTTTTTTTTAAAGTTAGTTATATTCATTGTTTTTAATTAAATTTACAAATAACAAAAAGAATTTTTTTATAAGGAATGATTTATAAACACTTGCACATATTATATGTGTCGTCAACATTTATTATTTTTCTTTATCGACACATTTATTTGATTTCACATCTTATACTTTATGCGGGTAAATTTGAAGTAACAAAGAGTTACTAATGATACAGAAGAGAGACTTTTCGGTAGTGCGTTTGGATGACTATTAAAATCAATTAAAAATAATTGTTTACTACTTTGGCTTTAACGTGATTTATAATTTATTATAAGAAAACTAAATATTATTTGTTGCATCAATAACTTGATGCGTAACTCACGACAAGTGTATCGATCGTACAAATAATAAAATGATAAGAAAATATCGTCTCCACGAGGATTGAGACACTAATCCGTTCGTAATTATTATCTTTAAATTGAAAAAAATAAAAATAAAGTAATTTGTGACTTGTGTTGTGAATTGAAGGAATTAAAATAACAGAATTAAATTGTAATTAAAATTAAAGATAAAATTGGTGATAATTTCAGAATTTATAAGGATGAATTGTGGTTAAAGCGCAATCACCTCTGTTCTCTACTTATATAATTGAGCTGATAATTAATTTTACTTACTATAATTGTTCAAAGATATGTCTTATATAATTAGTTAAACCCTGATTCTTCGGTCATTTTAACCCTTTAATCCTAGTCAAGAATTCTAATCCCTTAGCAACCCTTTTTCAGATTAAGCTTTAAGTTGACATATTATGTTTTGCAATCTTTCATCCCTATCCCTAGGTAATGTCGAACTGTTACTTTACCGCTTTCAGAAACTAAAATCTCAATATCTCTATTGTGAATTCTAACCCTTTAAAACCCCTAATAGATTGATCAAGTCTATCAATGACAATCAGAATTGAAGAACAAGATAAAGTGAAACAATTATAATAAACTTCATCAGTATCAATTCAATCCACACAAGAGTTTACATTGACTTTTGGCCTTACCACAATCAAAGAGGGATTAGCCAAACATGGTTATGTCTAGCTCAATACAATGATAATAAAGTAGATGAGAAAGAATACAAAGAAGAAGAGTAATTAAACCCCTCAATCTTTGTTTTCTTCTTGATCTTCCTTATTCTTGATTTCCTTCAATGCCTCCTTTTTATGTTTCTGCCTCTGGGTGTGTGTGTAAAACGTCCTATTACTTCCCTATTTATAACCAAGTTTGTAAAACCCTAATATCTTTTCTTCTTATCCTATCTTTATTCTGTTTTTGAAATTCTCGTAATGTCCGCGCGACTGGCGCTGGTCTGGCGCGACTAGCGCCATCTTCCAGTGACTGTGGCGCGATTCCCGCAGGAGTGGCGCGATCAGCGTCAACTTCCAGTAGATATGGCGCGATCAACGTGGGCATGGCGCGGTTTGCGTGAACTTTCAGATCTAGTTGCTTTTTTATTTTATTTCTTTTCTTCTATTTATTGCTCCTAAACATTAAAATAACAATAATTAATAATAAAAATCAAAAGTAATGAATTTTAGCTTTATTCTAGCATTTATTTGATATTTTCTACTTATTTCCTAATAAAATTAACCTAAAAACTACTATATGCTTGCAATATATCATTATTCAAACACACTATAAAATTGATTGTAAAAGACATTTTACACTAATTTTAAGAAAGTAACAACTTTTTATATCAACTGATTTTGCATCGTGCAAAACCGATTTAAAATGTAAATGAAATATATAATTTTTGTTTGTACTAATTAATGGTTGTAGGTTAAAGGGCTTGGACTATCAGCTCACTTTTTATTTTAAATTAATTCGCATCTACATACATCAATAATACAAAATATAATATAATTTGCTATATTATATATATATATATATTTGATATTTAATATATTTATAATTACTTGACAAAATTCAATACGAATGTGTTGGACCCGTGAAACATACTCAAGTGCATTGATATTTAATATATACATATACTATTTGTTTAGCCCAAGGATCTAGTATAAATCAATTTTTGAGTTAGGTTAAGTTAAAATCAAACTTCATTTTCAGAATCTAACATATGTATCCGACCATTTGCCTTAGCCTATTGGATTTAACCCATTTTTTAACCCCCTTGCATGCTCTTAATGATCGGAAAGAATTACACAGGAGAAGGAAGGACATAACAAATTTACACCCAGAAGAACCACTAGAAAATAAGAAGTTAAGTAAAGCACATGAGAAATTTCAGTGCATTGCTCAATCAACTCCGTCTTTAAACAGAAAAGTGCGGGCTCATGTTACATCAAAGCCAACTATAGTACACGACACACGCACGAGAAATATTTGTTTTGCAACCAATTTTTAACATATATTGTAATTATTTTTTTAATTTAATTATAAAAACTAATAGCATTCATTACGTATGATCAGTTAGAATAATGACAAGTCAAGTATATAATAATTTCTCCATACATACAGGCAAAGAAAAGTTTAATTAATTCTTTCGCCAAACTGTACACTTTGATTTGATGCAAACAATAGATTATAATAAAGGCTGAAAAAATGAAGGGTGAAAAAAGAACCCAGGAATTTCCTTTAGAACAACAAATGGAATTGGAGCTTCTATTAATATCAATCACCTATGGAATCTGGTTAACAAATACACTTGAATACATGGAGAATTGTTCCATGTTTTGGAGTGCAACCTAAGTACCCCTCTTGCTTTTTCTTTCAAATAGGAAGCACAATCTGCTTGCAACACCATGCAAAGCTTTGACACAGCACCAACCCTCAGCATCTCTTGCACAACCTCATTGGAGGCCGAGAACTTCGAAACCAAGGAAAATATATGAAGAGCTCGATCATCCGTGGTTGGTGAAACCCTAAGGATCCTCTTTGAGACCACAGCAATGCCTGCAGCATGTTGCAGAAACTGTTCTCTCCCATCAGCACAAGAACAAAGATGAGCTAAGAGAATAAATATGAGTTCTGTCATATTCTTTTCTGGTTTTTCAAGTGCAAGTTCAACGAGTTCCACCACTGTACCTGCTTCAACTATCTTCATTCTATTACTCCCCAAAGGACAGGTTTCTATAAGCACGTGCATTGCGGATTTAACAGCTTGCTGAGAGAGTTCTCTATTTTTCATCACACTCACAACAACTTTGAAGAATTCAAGCTTCAAGTTCCCTAAAGGGGTTGAATCTTTGGCTTCAATTGTCAATTTCAATATTGGCATTGCTTCGTTTATAACCTTAACGTTGTTCTTGGTTTGAAGCTGCAAAACCCAAGTCAAAGAGTTGAGAAAGTCAAAGTTCTCACCCACCATGCGCTTCATGTTGTCGACCATATTATTGGCACTACTCCAAAGCAAACGAAGAATTCTGAGAGCCTCTTCAACGCACGACGTCGTTTTGTTACCTTGGATAAAACTCTTTGTGATCACGTGCACCATAGCTTCTGCTACACCCACAGAAGCCATGCACCTTCTGTTCCTCTCGTTCTCTATTGCAAGATCGTGCAACTTCTCCAATGCCCTTTGAAAACGGGAAGATACTTCGAGATCCTTCACGAGTTTCTCAACGTTGGCAATGCTAAGAGGGGATTTTGGGGTTGGAATTTGGTCTACGCCATTGGCTTCGTTTGCTGAGCACCACGCTTGGATTAACCTCCGAAGCGTGTGGTTTGGGGTTAAGAACTCTGAGCTTCGTGGCAATGGTTGCTTTGTGATTGGACACATGCAATCTTTCGCTTTTAGCAACCATTGTTCGATGCTTTCTCTGTCGTATGTTATCCCTGTAACGGTTGTCACAGGGTCCTTCATGATCTGAAGCGAAATGGGACAAAGAAAAAATTGAGGAGTTTCAATTTCTGTCATTATATCAGATTCATACAGCATAAGAAATGCGGGTGTGGTTTTTCTGATATAGAGATGTTAGAAGAAAGAAAACGGTTTATTTTCGTAATTTGGTAAGAGAAATCGGCTCTATTAAATATATAGTTCCAAAAGATGATTAATATAATAAGTATTGTTGTGTATGCGTTGGCGATAAAGTACTAGAAGACATTTTTTTGATGAATGTGTTATATAAAGTTATAGATGTTTATTAATATATATGTGCTTGGTATGTGTTTAATTTTCCTTGTTTTTACTAATCTAGATGCTTGAAAATTTTCAATGGTGAGTTGGGTGGTCAAACCTAGCAGCAACCGTTTGAAATACTACTACAAAATTACGGTGTTTGAATTTTAGACGCATGAACTTTCTGGGTCTTATAATTATGCTACAAATTAATCAAGTTGGTGTCCACTTGTTCACCTCGGCGGCTATAATATATACTACAGCTTGATGAGTTGATTTGGATAGTGACATAATTTTCAAACCACGAAGAGATCTTGAGAAAAAGAGAAAAAGGACAAAGACAAAATAAGTTTCAAACTTGGTGATGCTCACGTAGGGGAGTGTATACAATGAATGAATGAATGGACAACATTTTATTAAAATTTTATGGATGATATTATATTTTACTTCATTCTATGTATTGATTTCATTTGGACGACCCAACTTACAGAGTGAGCTATAAGGCCGGCTTGCAGCTATAAATTAGTGCGCCGAACTTTCAAAAGATGTATAGGATCGAGTTTGAATTCAACCTTACGTTGGCACGATTGTTGGGCTTAAAAATTCAATCATTTATTTTTTATTTATTCTTTAAAATATTAATATAATTTATCATTGGGTATATATGTCATTATAAATGTAAATATTACACTTATAATTGTTTTAGAATTTTATCTTTGAAAATATGATATTTTTTCTGGAATTAACGACTCTTCAATTTTTTTTTTCATGTTTATTCATTAAATATAAATACTATAGTTACAATTATTTTAGAATTTTATCTTTGAATATATATATATATATGATATTTTTCTAGAATTAATGACTCTTTATTTTTTCATTTATATATGAAATATAAAATGCTATAACTTTAATTGTTTTATAATTCTATCTTTGAATATATGATATTTTTTCTGGAATTAATGAATATTTAATTATTTCATTTTTATATATTAGTAAATATAAAATACCATAATTATGATTATTTTAGGATTTTATCTTTGAATATATGAGACTCTTAATTTTTTCATTTTTATATTTGTTATTACCAGGTTTTGTGTCTCCAGTCATGCACTGATCTATCTCTCTCCTTCTCTCTATGTGTATGCTCATTCTCTAATGGTAAGGTGAGTACTTGGAAATGGATTTTGACACTCAAGTCATTACGTGAGTCAAAAACGTAATAGAGATATAATGTTACTTATCTCTTTATGGTGTTTCCTCGTGTATTAGTAATAAGATCGAATTCGGACATGATAATCAATTAATCATCCACTACGTCCACTAAAGACAGGACAAGGTTGTGGAGGTCGGTTACCTCCAATCCCATCTCCTGTGAGTCCGGTATAGTACAATAGTAGTTTAACATAAAATAATGTATTTTTAGTCCTTCACAAATCTTATCTTCTTAGCAACTTGGGAAAAATAAATAATTTTTTATTCAACTAAAAATATACGAGACTCATTTCTTATTTAAATTCTATCATCTCTCATTTTTTTTATAAAAAAAAAAAATAGAGTTACGGAGTACTCCCTCTTTTCTCTTAGTATACATAGAATTGTACAATCATAAAAGAAAAAGAAATCAATTAAGAAATGAAAACAAAACAAAAGCAAAAAAAGAAGAGTTTTGAAAATTTCTTTTGCAGTAAACTTAAGTAGTGTGTTATATATAAAAAAAAAATAGGAATGTAAAAGTTCTATTTTGTAAAGTGCACACACACATAAAAGTTTTGTCGTAAATTGAATAGGTGTTTTGAATTTAAATAAAATGTTAATATATAAGATATAATTGTGTTAACATTATTAAATAATAAAGCAATTCTTTGTTAATAATTATGCATTTTATTTTACTAGCAGGTAAGGATCGATTAAAGTAGAATGAGTAAGGTTATATTTTATAAGACTAGAATATGACCTGTTTCCTAAATTTAAGTCTTAAACCCAACTTATTTATTTGATTTAGACCTTGTTAAATCTGTCTTTGACATTTGTAAAAGTATAATTTGAATTAAGGACTTTTTGTGTCGAGATATTAAAGCCTTTTAAATAGGTAAAAAAATCTACACTTAAGTTATATAATTAATAGGACTAGTGAGAAACTAGAATTTGGGACGAGAATCAATAGCCATAACCACCTTGCTGCTTGTCTTGCCTTAATTAGAATCACAATAAGAAAATTTTCCTTTCGATTCATCTGCCGTGCACATTAGACTTCAATTGTTATACTGAATAGACAGCAGTAGCTAAACCTTATAAATAATTTTTTTTGTTCATATAAAGACTAATTAAACATTAATACCACCTAAACAGAATAAATCAACAGTTTAACGAAGAAAGTAAATAAACTTTTAATTGTTTATTAATAGAAGGGCTTTTTGTGGATATATGAATAAAACCCAAAAAGAAGTCAAAATTTGAAGTTTGAATCTCCAATGGACCGAGCTTACTCAAGGCCCAAAGTGCTTCAAAGCCCATCAACAAAAATGTTAGACTAGACTGTTGCCGTGATCGATGGCCATAATAGCCACCCAGTCCAGCACTTACAAA
Source organism: Glycine tomentella (assembly GCA_007407185.1). Classification (NCBI taxonomy): domain Eukaryota; kingdom Viridiplantae; phylum Streptophyta; class Magnoliopsida; order Fabales; family Fabaceae; genus Glycine; species Glycine tomentella. The sequence goes on from PYAF01006334.1 coordinate 37,093, forward strand.
CCTGCACAAATTAACCCAATTTTCCACGATGATGGAGGTATATGCTCCATTCTTTGTCATCTTTTATTTCAGTCCATTTCTTCTCACTCATTTCCATTAACATATAATCCATTTTACTTTTGACATACATTTTATTTTACAACACATAACATAGATAGATTATGATACAGTAAGTATAACTAAGATCAAAATCAAGCCTTAATTTAACACGATTAGAGTCACTATTTAGACCCGAAACTTCTCCAAGCATCTGTGCCAAGTGTGATAATCAGTACATCAGAATGTTCCGAAACTATAAACCGCAATGTTTTGTGATAGTTAGAATAGTTCATCACTCGAACTACCTTGTATTCCTTAGTTGTTGGAAGGTTTCCAAATCCTAGTGCAGAATTACATCGAAGCACTTGTTCTGAATGGTGATTAGTTTTGGGCAATTCTATGTAGTCACCACTAAAAATATTAAATAAGTGCATCGATCAGATATACATACTAGCTAATTAGCCATTGCAGGAAACGACCACTTGGTACTCTTGCATGTTAGACATGAATGAAGGAACGATTTTAAGGACCTCGCTGCTGTAATTATTAGACCCCTCTTCAGAGCTTATGTAACACAGATTGTTTACTATTGGAGAATCGCAGTGAAGGATGAGGCTTGGATTTCTCTGGTTTGCTCTAGCACTAAATTTAATTATAAATCCAGAGAAATCCAAGTGCGTATGTAAATTAAGCTTGGGTTGCATTGGCTCAAGATCCACTTCTCCCCAACATCTCGAAGTTATTCTTTTTATAAAAAAAATCAATAATTAAAATAAATTTATACCATAATTTAAATTATTAATTACAAATTCAAAATATAATTTATTTATTTAAAGTATTTATATATTGTGAATTTTAATTATAATGTAATTCATATATTAAAAATATTTACTTAATTATAAATTTTAATTCTATAAAAATAAATATTTATCTTATATATTAAGGGGATTAAATATTAAAAAAAAATCATAAATATAGATTTTTTATTTACTTATATGATATTTAATTTATTTTATTCCAACAATATAACACATGCAAAATAATAAAAGAAAATGATGATATGAAAAACTAAAGGAATGTTAAGTTAATAATGCATATAAAGATAGAGGGTAAGACAGTGAGAACAGAAAATCAACCAAGTACATCATACAGCTATTTCTGTGAGCCACAACCAAGAAGTGGTGTTATACAGTGGGACCTAGCTGCATGGAGCCCGCTTCGTTCTTGTGTGATGTTAGGTTTGAGTATCAGATCCAAACTCTTTCCTTTTCTTCTCAGTACATTACTGTCTACTGTGGCATGGTATATATCATATAAAAGCAAGGGGCGCCCACAAGCAAGATGCTGGCTCCGTTCTCATACCCCGCTGGTAGGAGAAATTATTACATTATTTAGGAGTATATATGTGATTTTGACTAATCTCTATATAACACATTATTAACTCGTTTTTATAAATTAGAAAATATGTAATAATAACGTGTTGCATGATGATTAGTGAATCAAATGGGGTCCCGGGACATATAATAATTTCTCCATCGCTAGCTTATAACATGATCTACAAGTTTCATAGAGAGTTACAAGAGGTTCGGACTAGCGAGGTAGCAGTGCGGATTTTGCAAAATAAAATAAAATAAAATGGAATTGGCCAATTAACAAGTTTACTTTCTTGCTTTTCATTATTGCAGAAAGAATGGGAACAAAAGTAGTAGGGCTTCTAGACATTCTCATTGCTTCTGTCCTATATATAATGACGTGTATCAGGTAGCTAGCCTTGAAAACCCCTCCCAATTCATCAGCATGAAGAAAGAAACCCGAGGAATATAGAAAACAAGATAACAAAACGTTTCTACTTATTGTTTCATGCATTGCCCAAAAGTATAGTTTTATAAAATTTATGATCAGATGTTAAACTCTAAGGTTTTGTTTGGGAGAGGAATTTTAGAGGAGAAGAGAGGGAAGAAAAAAGTTTAGGTGGTGACATCTTCTAGTTGGGAAGTTTTAATTTTTGAGAAAAAAGATTTAAAGATTTTTAAATCTCCTCTTAAATTCTCTAAAGTCTAAAAATTATTGTTCCCCCAATTTAAGTGATTTTTAGAAGGAAAAATAATAAAATTACTATTCTACCCCAACTACAAATTCAAAAATATATTAAAATATATTTTTAATATATTTTATATTTAAATTATATAATTTTCATATTTAACATCTTATTAACTCTCAATTTCTCTCTGTTAATATATTTTTAACTTCCAAATAAAGAGAAAGAAACTTCCCTCATTTTTCTCTCTTTTCTTTCCCTCTCTTTCCCTTAAATCTCTTTTCTTCCCATTCCTTTCCCTCCTAACTCCTAAACAAAAACCTAAGGAAGAAGAATTTAGAAAGGAAGAGAGAGAGAGAGAGAAGCTATATATCTTATCTGTTTGCCTTTGTCCTTCTATTCAGGAGGATCAATTTAATGTAACCAAAGAACTGCTTTCAGGTCCGATTAATCACTTTGGCATACATGCAATGTAGTGGTAGTGTGTCAAAAGTAAATACTTGAGAAATTTTAATTATATATAGTACATTAATTTGGTATGATGATAATGGAAAAGAAGAGATCATCGAGAAATATGAAATAATTAAAATGAGCAATAATTTAATGAAGAAAAATAGAGAAAAAATGTAAAAATATACGGTAAAAATAATGTATTTCTTATACTAAAATTGACTCAAATTCTCATACTCTATTTTATTAAAGCGTCCAAATAGTACGCATATCCGTATATTCCGGATCCATCTCATGGATGTCTCCCACTATTAATTCCACCGGCCTTCACCCACTAGTTATGTACACAGAAGGAAAATGCACATGAAACGAAAAATACATGCAGGAATAACTAATTTTACAAAGCAATGCTTCTTCTTCTATACCCAAATAATAACTCTGGTGCACAAATATATATAACATCAAATCAAAAGAAATCTTTCAAATCCATCTACGTACCTGGCTACATCCAATACCATATACAATATATATATACCCCAGCCCCAACTTTATGAATCCTATAATTAATATTAAGCTAACTTAAATCTCTGCAAGTATAATCCTATGTGCTACTATTCAATCTTTACAGGGAGCTAGCATCCCCTCCCAGGCCAGGAATTCCAGTATACCAGAATCACGGTACAATATTTCATAATTAGTAACTGCATGCATGTGTATATATATGTATGTGAAAACAACATAAACCCTCTCCTTTTCTTTTCTTGGTGCTGCTAGATAAGTCTTCTGCGAAGTCTAGAGAAACACTCATCAGAACTCTAAGATTTCTCTCATAAATTATCCAATATTGTTTTAGCTAGCTAGCTAGCCATCAGTTCTTATTTCTTAGGCCACGAAATCTGGTAATAACTGATGAGCAACGAACCTCTTTCTGTTTTGAATATCAATGCTCTCATAAGTGGTTCCTGAGTGAGAAGAAGGTGGAGTAGTGTTGATAGCACAAAACTCATTTCCATTAGTTCCCATTTCAAGTCTCCTTCCCAGGTGTATATTCTGTGAGAGGAACCCATGTTGTTGAGTTCCTGACATAGAAAGGTTCTCATTGTGGGGAAGCCCAAGTGTGAGAGAAACACCGTTTCCATGGAACCTTGAAGCTAGTTGCTCAGTAGTGACATTAAATCTGCTTCCAATGTCTTCCATGGTGAATGTTTCAAACCCATCACCGTTTCCATGGTTTGCATTGCTAGTCATCAAAGGGTACCCATCTTTATGTTGGTGATGCCTTTCAATGCCAAACTTTGTGTTGGCATCTCTATTATTTCCATGATCACCACTATGCTTCATTTCCATGTCCACTGAAAGGATACTACTAGGAGAGTTTTGCATTTCAGAACTTCTTGGTTTGTTTGGACTCCTAATTTGCATGTCAGATGATCCTGCAAGATGGAAACCAGAGTGGGATTGAAGCGACCCTCCCATTGGAGACATTGAAGAGTTTGTTGAGATCTCGGTTGGGGAAGTGTTTTGGTTGTTGAAGATTTCTTGTTTTGATTGGAGATGATCGAGTGCAACATTTGCTGTTGAACCTAACTCCTTGCTCGATTCTTTTGATTTGGTGTTTTCTGAGCCATTACCTTGTTCATGCTCCTTGATTTCTTCCAAGTACATTTCTTCAACCATTGGCTTCCAAAGCCGAACTCGGGCATTGATAAACCAGTTTGACACCTGCATTTGAAAGAGTATCAGAAACCTCTCACATTGCTAGCTAGCTACAACTGTTGTTATTAGTTCATGTTACCGAACCACTTTAATGTGTAAATTAACATGGAGAGAGGACTGCAAAATTTTGTTCCTTTGATTTTGTGATGTATTTTTGAAATGTTTATAAATCAAAAAACAATTGAAAAAAAATTTGTATATCATGGGGAAAAATATATCAACTATTACCCATTTTGGAGTGAAAGAAGAGAGTGATAGGAAAAAAGAAAAGAAGAAAAAATATAGTAAAAAAAGTGATAAATGATGTGATAAGTAAAAAAAAAATAATGTGAAAAGAGATGAAGTGAAATTAAATTTATGTTTATAATATTTGATATGATAATTCTTAAACATCACACTTCAATTTACAGCAAGAGTTTCAAATGTGGAATTTCCAAAATTAAGTATAACTCCATTCTTTGGTTTAGTTAATTTAAAAGGAAACTCATCCATTATTAAACACTCAACTGCTAACTCGACGAGAAAGAATGAAAAGAATATAAATATGATGTAATAAGAGAGTAAACAACGTAGTAATAGGTGAATGTTAATAAAGTATTTGATATATAAGAATATTTATATAACAATGCTATTCAAAAAAAAAAAAAGAAAAGTTTTTTTTATCAGCTCTCTCGAAAGCTTGTAAATCTTAAAACTTAATTTACATCAAGCATGTATTAATTATTTCTCAAAAATTAATTTGCATTTTCCTTAAGGCATATATGGTTTGATGAAAACATACCTGGCTCCTAGCAAGTCCAGTTTGTTTAGCAAGCATAACTTTATCGGAGTCCTTTGGATAACTGCATGCGACAATAAGTAATAAGTGGAAGGCAATTAAGTATACATAATATCTAAAATTAAAGTGTAATTAAACGAAAAACAAAGTTAATTGTCCATAGAAATATGTGACATACGGGTGAAGGAAATGCTCAAAAAGCCAAGCCCGAAGAATGGAAACAGCTCGTTCAGGCAAGCCTCTTTGGGGCCTCCATGCATTGGGTTGAATCATTCCTAGCTGCTGAAGTGCCCTTTGTTGCCTGAGATGGTGGTCAACAAACCTAAGCCTCGACCCTTCTACTTTAACTCCTAAACAATCATCTTCACCCAATGTCTTGCTCGTGGCTTTGATTTGTGCAGAGATTGCATCTTTAAGGCACCGGAATTGCTTTGAGATAGTCCTTAGGGCAAGGGCAGTGTAAGATTTTGCCGCCCCATAACCCGCTGCCTGCTCAAATGATGATACCACAATTTGCATTTGGTGGTGATATTGTCTGTACCTTTGTTCTACCTGCAATTAAAAGAAAATTAATTAGAATCACACATACACACACACACATATATATATATATATATGATCATATGTAGATAATAAATGTAATTAAATTGTATCTAAGCTAATTAAAAGTTAGACTGGACTTTAAGATGAATCATGAAAAGAGACAAACTTGGTAAGAAAATTGGACCATTATTAGTAGAGTTTATACTTTAACTCTCCCACTTCATCAATCTGAATCAATGCTGAAACTGACCCAACTGGGTCCGAACTCAAATTATTCTCTGACAGTACTCAACAAACCTAATTACTTTTCCTGCCAAGTTTACTTTCTTTTCCTCTACACATAGTTTCAGGACACAAGAAATAACTGAAAACGAGAGACAGCAGCATCACACTGTCAATTTCACTGACACTTGCCAGTGTCACATTCTTGATATTGCCCCCACCAAAAACTGAATATCCTACATAATTTTCCAATTACTGAATCATATCATCACCAACACAGACTGAACAACTGACCAAACCAAACAAAATGGCACCACTCTTAACCGATGACTTAAGTATAGTACTTTCACAAGATCAATCAAACACACACACACACCACACATATATATATACAGACACAACACAATATTGCATGACACATCCAAAATTCACTATGCATATAATAATTAATTGTTATTATTATTACCTCATCGAGCATGGTGACAAGCTTGGACTTCTTCATCTGAAGCTCTTGCCTCTGAGCGGTGCTGAGTTCAACCACTTGTTTCCCTGCACTGTTTTCTCCTCCACCACTTGAACCATCACCACCACCACCACCAGCACCATAATTAGTAGATTCCCTATTCGCTTTCACCTTCTCTGCGAATTTCTCCTCTTTATAGATTCCTTTTCCCACGTTCACAACTTCATCCAGAAGCTCCTGTGCAGCTTTCAAGTACTTTGACCCCATAATAACACCTGAAACTCCGGTCGACGCCGACGTCGGCGAGTTCCCAATTCCGGCGACGTGGCCCTGCCCGGCAACGTCAAGCTCGCCGGAAACTGATCTAAAATTTGTTTGCTGTGATGAAAGGCTGAGAGACAAACCCTGCTGACTCGGCCGCCGGAAACTGCCGCCACCGGAGCTGCTAGACGGCGTTCCCGGCTGATCAACCGCCGGACCCCAGAGGTTATAGTGAAGGCTTGGGGCGGCTGCGGAGGCAGTGCCTGCCCCGCCTGAGAAGCCGTGGAAGGCGGCGATGTTTTCGCCGAACAACGACGGTCGGGAGTGGTCATCGGAATTGCCGGATCCGAGGATGTTTGTGACGCCGTGAATCACGTGGTGATGTTGTTGTTGTTGTTGGTTTGTTGACACTGGCGGCGCGTGGGGGATATTCGCGAGGTTGGGTGCGTTGGGATTGACAAGGAGCGTTGTCGGGTGGTGCGGCGCGTCAGCGTAGGATACGTAAGTTGGGTTCATAAGGTAAAGCGTTTGCAAGCCGCCATCTGCAGAAGGTTGAATTTCCGAAGTGCTTCCATTAAAGTACGTGGCCATGTTGCGTTCTTCTTCAATTCTATGATGGTATCTCTCTCAGTGACACTGTACAAAACAACAACAACTTTCTATTATGAGGCTTTCATTTCAATTCATCATCCTTTTCTAGGATCTATATAGTATTCTATTAGCCCATTATGCATGTATATGGTTCAGTTATGTTGGATTAACACACACGCTCCTTCCACCAATGTTGGGGGTTTAATTAAATTCATTGCTTGTTTGTCACAGATCCTGAAAAAATAATAAAAATTAAACAGCCTCAGCTGCTGCTGCTGTGTTAGTGAATCCTAGTAAGTTATAAGTACCTTAAAATTCACAAATCAATCTGGACAAGTACTTAACAATTCAACATCATATCACTCATGGATTGAGGTATGAAAAGGAAGTTGTATCCGGAATATGATTGTTTATGAAAAAGTGATAGATAGATGATGGATGTGATGAAAATGATCAGAAAATAAAATAAAATAAAAATAATATAAAAATGGAAACTGATGCCGAGAGAGAGGATTCACAATTCACATCAATATACGCAGAAATTAACGAGTTGGGGGTGTGTGTGTGTCCGTACCATTTTGCTGAATTAATTAATAAATGGATAGAGCGAGCTATAAACTTGAGGAAGCTGAGAAGGAAGGTAGAAAGGTGCTGTCTAGATAGACAAAGTGTCCATCATCGCGGGGCACGGGATGCAAATAAATTAAAGCTTCTCTCCCTTTTGCTTTCAGACGGATTTATATTGGGTTGGGACTTCACTTGGGAGAGTTTCATGAGTAGTACTATCTGCAACTCTGTTGTCTTCTCCAAACGAAAATTCTATATAAATTTATAATATTTAAAAATAGGAAGATATGAGCGATCTGTGGTGACTGCTGAGATTGTGGTCCTATGTATTTTGGGTTATGATTTGATTAATTAATTAAAATCCCATTGTAATTGCTTTTAATTTATCAACAATAATTGACAGTTCAATAGTAATTTTCTTGTTGTGTTGTACACACTCAGATCTAGCATTTGCGCTAACTATATGCGTCTTATCCTCCACACTTTTTTGAGTTCCCCCCTTCTTTTTTTCTTTCTTTCAGCGTGTGTTTGATAGACAAAAAAAATGATATAGTATTAAAAGTCGAGCATATAAAAGCAAAACCCCTAGACATATGTAAACCACTGCATGCTTTTGTTTTATTAAAACAAACCAAACACCCCTTTACTTCCAAACACGCACTTAATTTAAAAAAAGGAAATTTAATTAAGTTGTCACGATTACGTACGCCTTGTTAAAACTCTACAAAATGATCAGGACATAATTATAAACGAGAAGTGAAAGAGATTTAAATAACAATAAAAATGT
>PYAF01006334.1:45647-64424 GCA_007407185.1 Glycine tomentella
TATATATATATATATATATATATATATATATATATATATATATATATATATATATATATATATATATATGGGTTAGCTCATTTTTTACAAGGATGGAGCTAATTAATCTAATGGTAAGAACTGAAACTTTGTTACTCAACCCCAATCTTTGGCGGCCGGTCGTGGATCAAAGAGGGCGATCTGTGAATCAGTACTCTTTTTTAAAATATAAAAATAAATTTAGTTTTATATAACAAGTTTTAATTGTTTTTATCGCTACAAACTAAGATGAATAAAATATAGATTATTTTTTTAACTATAAAATATCAGAATATAATACATAATAGAGTGTATCAATTATAACAATAATTAAGTACTAGAAATTAAATATAAAACTCAACATACATAAAATACTAACCTGATAAGAGGACATTAACAAAAACGTGTCGTATTAAATCCATCATTTGTAAAAAAAATAAAATAGTATTTAACATCATTTGTAATTTTACTACTTACAAAAATGTAAATAACAAAAAAATAAATCAGACTAACAGGTTGGTGTAGCTATCACATCATGTGTTAGCCAGGGGCCTTAGAATAAAAATTTGGGCACCTGAAGCAAAATAAGTTCAGACTTGAATTTTTCACAGCCTAATCCAAATTTTTACATTGGGCAGATCATACCAGCTCTTCAAACTTATCGCATTTTGACACTCCTAACAATAACTCCTCTTTGTTCTTTACTCCTTTTCTATTCTCATATCCCTTTTCCCATTATAATTCAAGATATTTTCTCCAGATTTTATGTAGTTGAAGGCGGAACTAGAAGATTAAAAAAAGAAATGTGTAGAAAAAAATAGGAAACAAAACGTACAATAGAAAACTACAATGGAAATAGTTATATATATAGCGGGGCCATGCATGACAAACTTTTAACAATGAAATGATTTTATATATCAGATTTGTTAACCATTGCCTTTATATTATCAATTAAAGAAGTAAAAATATCATATTTTAAAAGTGTATTATTTAATACCATTAAATATCATATTTTAAATATAAAAATCAATTATTAATTTTTGTACCGTTATTAGGATATAGTTTGTAAAACAAAATTAGAATGCAGTTTCTCTGATCTCATAAAAATTAAAGCTTTATCTTAATAATCAATACTAATATTTAGTAGTAATTTTTACTAATTACCTTAAAAGAAAATCTTAACATTTAATAGTAATTTTATTATGCGAGTTAATTAATTAAGTAAAATTATAATTTTAGTTAATGAAAGTATTTTTTTGGTACAGATTAATGAAAGTATATAAAACACTGCATCTAAACTTTCCCTTAATGAAAAAATCGATCATAACATTATTGCACTATTTACAAAGTATTTCTAATTTAAATGCATGAGCCAATGTATATTACAGAATTAGTCATTGAAAGTTAAGACTCGAAGTTATATACCACTAAAAAGATCACTTATGCATCATATATTTATATATATACAGATGTCACTAATCACTAAGCATGTGTGAGATTGATCCATGCTTAATGTATGTATGTATGCACGTGCCACTAAGTCACTAATTAAACATGTTTCACTAATAATAATAATAATAATAACATATGAACTACAAAATCGTCCCCACAAAATGTACGTGTTACACCATCAACGATCACGCCCAGACCAATGAATTCTTATCTTTGCTTGGAAAGGTAAAAAAAAAAGTTGGTTCCGATTAATTGCGCTGTCGGTCCCTTAAATATCCTGCTGCTAGTTAATTCTTGTGGATTAAAGCTCGTGTAGTGTAGGTATTTTGCTTGCGAAGAATAGCGTATACATCATGATTCATGGTGTCCATTCCTTGGAAACAAAAGAGATTAAAAATAAAGAGGAAGAATGATTTAAGAAAGAAAAAAAAATAAAGAATTATTGCTAATCATAATAATAATAATTATTATTACTATTTGATAAGAAAGGCAAAATCTCATACAGCTAATCGAATATTTTCTTTTAACTCAAATATACAACAAGTAAACATATTTAATTTTATATTGATTAAGGATGTTAGCGAAATTTATTAAATTTTCTTAATTTAACGTAAAATTTATATTTCTTAAACTATCTTTAAACATATTTATTAAAGATGGTATCCACATTTAAATTAAAGTATTTTTGAAATTTCTATAGATTTTTTTTTTAAATCATAACATTAGATAGGAACAAATTAATTAAAATTTATTTATATTTCCCTTTATTAAACTTGATATTTTTTTTCTTATTTATATATAAATCCCTGCAGAGAGTATAAATGAAAATTAACTTTTCATGCAATATTGTTCACTGGAATACTTCATGTAATTCATTGAACACTTAGTTCTTCATTATTAGTCTCCCCACCTTTAAAAGTTTATACATGTATTTAATAAAGTTCATATATATATATATATATATATAATTTTATTTTTCATGCATTATCAGTATGAAACTTTTTAGTTAAATTATATATAACATTAAATTAATAAATCCATACAAAAAATTACTATAATTTACATTATACATAAAAAAATCTTAAATATGAATAAATTTACCTTTTAATTAAAATAGTTTTATAAAAATAAATTTACAAACACCCAAATAAATTTATTCATTTATTCAAGTAGCAGAAGGTGACCGAATGGCTGAGTTAAAAAAAATCATAATTTGTACTAAACATGTGGACTAACTAGCCCAAAATCACTAATTTCAATTTAATTAATAATCCTAATCATCATTTAAATAGATAAAATACTACTACTATACTCAAGTTTATGTCGGGGGCTCAAATAGGTTGACAGGTGGGATTTCGTTTTATTTACACCTATCAACTTAATTGGTTAACATCGCTTTTAGTGGCAAATATCTTATCATGAAGATAATTAAAAGAAGGAATCTATTAATTACTCTTAAAAAAGTGGATGAGAAGAGATGACTGAAACGAGAGACATATAGACGTCTACCCTCGCATAATTTAATGTTAGAAGTTTCAATTTGGATGCCCATGATGGGCACAAGGTACCTTTTGTCATTTTAACTTCTTTTTTTTTTTAAATATTATTTAGGTATCACTCGATGAGACGCTAATTTTGCACCACCCGACAAAAACAAACATTATGATTTTGATTTCAACCAAGATATTTATGGATTTTTATAATGTTTTTATTTTTTTATGATTATTCTTTTTTATTTTATATCACAGTATTTATCCTTTTTTTTTTCTTTTTCTTAATACATACAATTACATCACTACCCAAAAACACAAATTAATTTCAAGCTAATGCTAATCATCAAAAGTCACTGCTAATGACTGTTAATTACCGTGTTAGAGTGATGGCCACAAAGTAAGGATGTTCAGGAATGATCTAATCCCATGAGAACCGAAAAAATAATCCAAAAAGTCATGGTTCCTCAACTTGCTTCCTAAACTGTTTTTTATGTCTCTAGACTTTTTCTCTAATTTTTCTTATTTCCCTTTTTTCTACGTTCAATTCCATCTTTACTCTACCTTTCATGTATATGTATAAGAATTTCTAAGATTCCGCTAAGTTAGCCTAAGTATATTGAATTGCAACTGATATTTGATATTTACTTCTACTTAGTAATTGAATAAAATGTCAAACTCACTATAATCAATTACTCTCGAATTTCGTTCATGGCAGATATGAAGTGTACATAGTATGTATAAAAAATAAATATTAAGATTGTAAAATCATTGGCACATTTGCGTTTTATCTAATATTTCATTTCGATGCTATTTATAAGATTCAAATTAAAAGTAATGTTTAATTTTTTATAAAATCTCATTCATATTATTTTATACATTAATTATTTTTAGATTTATATATATATACACACACATATAATTAAAAAGGGATCACAATGACAAATAATTAAGAGAAAAAAAGGTGTATTAATCACAATAATAATTTAAAAAAATTATAATATATTTATTATTGTCAATTAAATTAATGTTTTTCTTATAAATAAGATAAAAAGTAAAGGAAGTACAATATATTATAAGAATTTTTTCTAGATAATTTACAGCGGTTATAACTGCAAAGCACGTAGCTGACATGTTCCTAGTTTGTATCACTTTGTTTGTTTTAGTGTTAAGTTAACTAAAAAATAATTTTTCATACTTTTCAATAAGAGAAAATCCATATTTTAATATAAATTTGCATTTAAATTAATTTAAACACTAGTTTTAATTATGTTTAACAATTTTTCCAAAATTTATATGCTTAACAATTTAAAATTAACTATGACGACATTAATTATACTCAGTTTTAAAACAAACTGATGACATCATATATCTGAATTCTTAGTTTGGGGAAAAGTTTAGTGTAGGGATATATAGCTCCCTTGCTAGCTATAGCCATTAACCACTAGGCGTTTTACTTAGGGGTGAATATGCAGAGATACATATCTCTGGAAGGATCCGTTTAGGTGAATAATAGGTCTATTTTTTTTAAAATTGTATAATTATATAGAATTTTTGAGTTTTGTTTGTTAAGTTTGCATACCTAACATATTAAAAATTATTTGTTTAATCCAATTAGATTTAAATGTGTAAGTATTATTAATTTGTTATCTTAAAAAATTTTGTCTTTAATTTAGATTGTTATTGTTAATTAATTATATTTAAAATAATACATTTTATTATGATAGATTTTAGCTAAAAAAGTAAAATCTATTTTCTTCTTTTAATTTTATACATTTTTCATTTTTTAAAATATTTTTTTCAAATTAATATTGGATCCGTAATCCAATGTGTTTATTCATGGACTTTTAAAAACTAGACACGAACCTTGAAAAATAATTCATTTGTGTTACAAATCAATTTTATTCGATCCATTTAGAACATAAATTTTGTTTATTGGATCTTAAATAAGTCAGACCAATCCATCTATTTACTCCTAATTGTATCTTGGTTTGATATACTCATCACTTATCAATAATAGCTCCATATAAATGGGTGTTCATCCAACCAACCTTTTTTTTTATCATTTTGGGCTTTATTGAAGAACTAATTGCCACTTTGGGGGGTTTAGGAAATTATTTACCTAGCATAGGTGATCCCTGCCATGTACGATAGAATTTAGGAGGCATCAGTCAAAGTAACACCTTGTGTTTTTTGTACAAGAGATGTCATCCTCTGGGTAACTACTAAGAGACGTTATTTGGTATGTTTCTTCCATAAAACAAGTATTTAGAATCAATCAAATCGACTCTAAAACAGAAAATTCAACGCTTAAAAAAAAGAACACATCACATTAATATTGATTAGGGTCATGCTTGTCTTTTTTTTGAGATACATGTTTTTATAGAAGTGTATTAGAGTGAAGTTTCTTATTTGTTACACACAAGATAACACCTCCTAAACAAAAAGCACAAAGTGTTAGTTAAATTGATATCTCTTAAATTCTACGTGATAAAAATTAATCGTTATGTTTAGTAAATAATTTTCTAAACCTCTCAAAGTATAATTAGTTTTTTAAGTGCTAATTAATTCTTAAAAAAAGTCCAAAATGATAAAAAAAAAAGGGGAAAAAAGTCCAACCAACATATAGTGACTTTTGCATGGTGGCCTAAATAATCATTGTGTTATATGTCCACAAAAAGTGTCTCGATCCTCACTAGCCAATTAAAATGAAAACATCTGGAGGCTCGCAAAAGTTACATTATCTATCTATCTCATCGCTTGCTTTTGCACACATCTATGACTACTACTATTACTATTTGCCTCGAAGTAGTGAAGGTGACCCATCATGACTCATATTTACCATGCATGCCGCTGTCAATTGCCACTAACGAATCTCCATTTTGACCACTAGCTACCTAATTGTAGTTTCTAACTACTCGATTCATTTTTGTTACCTCGTCATGTCCTTAATAAAATTAGAAAGCACGAATGCACCCCAAACATAAATATACAATTAGATCATGAATTATGATGTATTAAGAATTTCTTAGGTGATGTTGGAACATAGTAGAAATTTCTTTCTAGCTATGAATCTCTCATGCATGAAATCACCAAGATGAGAATTAAATGACATTTGCTCCTCCGGCAGTACCTCAAAATGAGCAGTTGTGGCCATGGACCACAGGGTAGTTTTTGGCTTGGCTCATTCAATAGCCACAAGTTGTGGGCCTATATATATGGGTGCGTCAATATCACACGCCATAATGACAATGCTAAGCACCTCCAAACACGCAAGTATGTATATTGTTTCGTCTGGTTCTCCCCCAATATATATCCACCAACAGAATTAAAGCCTTAGCTTGGTGGGTGCGATCACCCTCCAAATACAACTAGTACTTGTATAGCATATGCTTTTATCCCATTGCCTTTTCCCCCCTTTAAGATCCAACAATGACCATACAAACCACAATAGCGGTTGGGAACTTACTATAAGAGCTACTCGTATACTTTTTAATCAAATTCTAATACTAGTAATAATGAGTTATCAAACATGTACTGTCTATTCAATATATTTAATGATTTAATTTGCAAGCATTTACATAACAATTCCTTAATTAATAATATTTAATATTATACTAAAAAATTATATTATAGTACCATTGGAACTATGATTTGATAAAGAAAAGTTTAAGAAAAAAGAGATATACATTCTATTACAAAGTCAAAGCATGTTAAAGTTAAACCCCCCAACATCGTACATGAAGGATTACAATAGAAGATTTTGTCCATCAAAGTAGATTGACGGTGGCAAAAATTGAATGTATATCATTAACCAAATTAACCAATCCCTGTTGTGATCACCATTATAACCCTATAGCATACCATATCACTAGCACACTTAGCTTGCATAGCTTGTCTTGAAATGATTGTATATTATTGAACCACGCCAGGGGAATCAATTGAGTTTTGTCCATTCCTATACCAAATGGGGTTTCTCATACCGAGTAACGCGGCTGCGGTCGTAGGCAGCGGGCCACATAGCACCTTCATTATTGAGTTCCAAAATGTTCATACGACACCCTAGCTAGACACACCCACTAATGCAGAGAAACTAGAAATTCTATCTAAAACTCTTTTTTACAACTTCTCCTGAGAGTGAGATAAGAAAATAACAAAGAGAAGGATACATGAAATAAGATACGCAATGTTATGTTTGTAAGAGCTGAGTGATTATATTTTCACAACAAAATATTTCAATATAAGATAAGATACGTGGTATAATAAAATATATATATATATATATATATAAATAATTATAAAGAAGTGTTCTAAAGAATAAGAAAATTATAGAAAAAATGACTCCCTTGCATGGTATCTTAGACTCTTCTTCAAGTTATCGGATGGAACATGCATAATTCTGAAGAAAAAGTTCGTGAAAGAAAGAATAAAAAACCCTACTTAACTAGTCCTGGAATTGACCTAGTAAAACCCAAGTGCATGCGACAGGTAAAGTTATCCTACTGTCCTTGCTGGTTATAATTGATGTCAATTTTGTACAACTTTTTCAACAAATAAAAAAAAGTATATCATAGAAATGACTAATGTGATAGATAGATACTGAGAAAACTAAATTTTTAAAAGTAAGAAGTATAGATCAATGATTTGTTAAAATATCATGATTGGCATAATAATTGTTTTTGGGGGGGGGGGGGGGGGGGGGGGGGGGGGGGGGGGGGGGAAGGAATGTATAACAAACAAATTGTAAAAATACTGTAAAAATTCATTACATGAATATTATAACTCATATTTTTTCCTGATAACTTGTATTGAAGTTGTACACAAAGCTTTTCCAGTAATCAATGTAGTGCATCAAATGCATATAAAGGGGGGAAAAAGGGTACAGGAATATCTGTAAGGTAAATTCGTACCTTTTGCGGGAAGTCACATAAATGTACTATATATGGTTCCTGAGCAGTGAAATGAGAGTAACGAATCAGAATTCGTTCCACGACACTTCTTGGACGCCATGCTTTCTTCAAAGTCAAATTGTCTTTTCAGTAAGTGTTAGTTATAATTAAGTATAAAGTTTGAAAGCCATATTATATATAATTTATTAATGGCTTGATGTTGAAATATGGCTGATGGTAACTGATCGGAGTAGCCTTCTTTTGCTTTCCAGTTTCAAAAATAAAAACCCATTTTGCAGCTAGTGTTAGTATATACATGTCCCACACGAGTTCAATACAAGCTCCCTCAGGGTTTTATGGCAAGTATTCATCAGTTCTACCGTCAAAACTTAATGCTGGCCTTGTCACCCTCGTGTCTAGCCGCTTAGCTAAGAAAAGTGGAACTAAAAAGATGGATGATATCTTCAAATCCGGATAATCAGAGCAACTAATTCGGAAACTCACCCCCTTTCATGAAATTGATGGGATCGAAACCTATTGAATTCAAAAGTTCCACAATATAACGAGTACCCCGATCCTTACATAATACATTAGTATACATCAATATGACATAAAAACAATTACGAAGATCTAATACGAACAAACCACAGGAACCTTGTTCCACATGTAGAAAGAAAAGTCAAACAAAAGAATTTAATTTTGAGAAAAAATAGGATGTGCATTGAAACTCATAAATAATTCAAAATATAAGAAGTATTTCCTCCTTTTTTTTTTATAAGATCCAATTTATAACTAACTTATTATAATTTTAAAAAAAATAATTAATATAGTTAATAATATTAAAACTATCTTGAATTTATATATTTCAAAATTTCTTCTAACATTGATGAGACTATTCTTTTTTAAATACATATTTTTTTTATTTCTTTGGTCACTAATACATTTATTCCTTTAATTTTTATTAGCTATACATGTAAATAGCTAAAGTAAGTTCTCAAAATGTAAATATATAATATTATCTTCATTATTAAATTATTTTTACTCATTATAATTAAAAAAATTGTGACTTTTTTAGCTTTATGGCCTTTAACTTAAAAAAACTGCTAGGATAATTTAAAATTATGTTAAAGTATTTTTAAACTATTGCTATTTTGTTGAAGTTAAGGTTGAACCATTTAGGTATTATCCAAGTTTGATTCTCGACATAAATAATTCTTGATCAGACTTTATTTATTTTTTGACGAAACTTTTGATTAGTCGTCAGGATCTCTATTCCCTAATGAACAAAAATGTTAAGACAAAAAAATATTTTTGTTTTTATTTTTAGTGGATACTCATGAATACCTGTATATTGATAAATAAATAAATTAATAATTATTATTCATACTCACACAAGAAAACAAACATAAGACAAATGTTATCCAACATGATGAATAATAAGTTTCTTTTGCTCATACTCACCTCATTATTATTCCTAGTATATATGATTATTTTTTATGTTTGAAGCAGATCATATAAAAGTTTAGTATACACTTATTATTTAAAAATATGTAAAATTATTTTATATATCATTTAATCATAAATTATGATTTGAATTATTTTAAGATAATTATTTTAAAATTCAATAAATTTATCATACATGTTAGATTGTGATTGAATGTATCTGTAAAAAAATTTAAACTTTTAGAGTATAATCATTTTTCTCATCAAATAATATCAATACTAGTTTAATGTAATTGTATAATATTTAAAATAACTTTCACATGTAAGTATACAAATATATGATTAATTAAAATATTAAAATTAAACTCAAATATTTTAGAAAAATTGTAAACACAATATAAATATGATAAAATTGTAAACATTTAACGCAAGCTTAATAAACTATGGATAGTTCATAGTTGACATCATTTATACCCCTATATTTGTAATTATTATAATCTCATCATACATAAAGCACACAGTTTTTATTTGCTTATCAAACCATATATTGAAAAATGGGTACGAATAGCATAATACATCTATCTTCGTCTTCTAATTAGGGATTGTCCAATTTAAAGCGATGTCATTGGTTACTTCTCTTATGGACCAATCCGGCATGGATGACATTGGTACTACAACATGTGTGGTCAATCGATAATCACATCAATAAAGATATAAAAAAAATCGAATATCTTCCACCACTTTACACAGCAATTCATATGAATTAATCAATGATAACATAAAGGAAAAACAATATTTCTTTTCAATTGAAATTCTACGTACTCCAAGTCCAATGAATTAATTTAAGATGCCTTTTTCTCATGTGGAGTTTGCGTTGCATCAGCTCTCTCTTTTTCATGAACTCGTGACCCGCGTCATGGTTTTCGAAGATTTTGAGGTGGCAGTCTGGCAGAACAGGCAGTTTGCTACTTAGGCAGTGTCATGTTTTAAGTTGGCCTTCTCTTTCTGACAAGATAGCTAGAGCTGTCATTTAATTAATATTTCAAAACTTAGAAAGGGGAATTTTATCTTATCATTTTCCCCCTCAAATGATGTTGATCAGTTGATGTATAAAGAATTTAAAATTAGACGTTCAATTATCTCTATAAAACTCACTTCTGATCTTCAAAAAGTTTTAAGATTAACTTGCATGTCCAACAATTACTTGGGAGCAGCACACTTGTTTAGCCTATAAATTATAAAAGAAATGACATTGCGCTTCATGCTCTTTTGATCAAGTCTAATCTTGCGTGTGTGTATGACTTCAATATCGTAAAAGAAATATTAGATAACAACTTGACTTTTATTTGCCGTATCTTATGATGAATAGCTTAAGTTTATGCAGAGATGCTCTCCAATACCCGACCCGATGTTTAGAATAGTAGAAAATTCGTATGTCCTGTGAGTGTCGAAAATTCGTTGCTATGCAAAACAAAGATATATACTAGATGTGGTGTAGAAATTATACAAATACCATAATTTTAATAGATTTTTTAGTAACCTTCTATTCTATCCTCTAAATATTAAGTTTTTTTTTCCTTCTCAAAATAAGAATTAAGAAGACGTAATTTTTTAGAAAGTTAAAATAGACATTTTATAAAATGTCACTCTTTGTTACTCTTTTCAATAAAGAGAAAAGTAAACTCGTTAGGTTTCTTTCCTTTCCCTTCCTTTTTTATTTTATCGCCACTATTATGTTCTACTATTTTTCCATTTTATTATTAAGAATATATAAAAACAAGTAAATAATATAATGAGCATAATTAAATTATATGACTCATATTGATTTATCCGATTACACCAAACAAAGTTCGATCATTCAATACACAAAAATTCAAAACGAACATAAAGCCAAAGTTGATAAGAAGCATATTGTGCTTTGTGCGTATAATTTTTCAAATAAGCTCATAATTCCCATCGTGTATATATCGCTTTTCTTAAACAACTTAGGTATTTTATATTACTTATTATAAATAAATAAAAAATGTCTAGACATAAAATCTAATATATGTTGAAGCTCATGAAATGAAGGATACACCCGCTTGTACCTTGTAATATTCGTTGGAGTCTTAGCGACATGCAAAGAGCGGTTTAGATGTAGCCACGCTTTAAACGCACTAATGAAAGAGGTTAGGCAAGTGAAGCGGGTCCCACGCTATCCCCACGTGCCAGCTACCATGACTTTTCGAAAGTTGTTGGACTTTAGAGAAAGCAATGGGTCCCACGGAGTAAATATATGGACACGTGTCACTAAGACAACGCTTCCTATCATTGTGGGCCCCGACGGTGATTATCACTTCTTAAACACGCGTCCACTTGCGACCAGGTTCGCTTGAGTGCGGGCCCACCGTAAGATTCGTGCAACTCGCGCATGCGGGTCCCAGGGATCATCAATCAGGGAGGACGAAGAAGAAGGAGACGGGTGTGTTTGGATGCAAGGTGTGTGAATCCACGAACTGGATTGGGACCACGGAGCTGCCTGATAGGTCAATGTTGCAGCCAATGAGTTCGTTGTGGGGCCTCTGGACACATAAAAAAAAAAATTATGTTCTTTCTATTTCTTGTTTGATTAATTAGGACGAAAATGATAATTTTACACAATTTTTTGTTTTTTTATGTAAATATTTTTGCATCATCTTATCTCTTAGCTAATTAATTTAGCTGACGTTTTATGAAGAAGATTTTTTTAGAATAAAACGTAGTTTTTTTTTTTTGGCAGCAGAATAAACCGTAGCTTTAATTCTATCTATAAAATCATAAATGCCATTTACTTTAATTTTGATTATATATAATTTTCACTATATTTTTGTAAACTTAATAGCAAGCAATTGTGAGTTGTTTTATAAAATCTAAATTTTAATTGAGAATTTTGTAAACTTAATAGCAAAAATAGTTAACACTAACAATTTTAGGGGGTATAATATAATTTTTTTTATTAACAAATATATAATTGGAGAAGGGAGAGATAATCGTTGACAAGAAAATTTTCTTATGACACCTGAACTATACAAGTGAAAAATGTTAGTAATACAACCTTTTTATGTGTTAAATGAGCATGTTAAATTTAAAACAAAAAACAAAAAGAGTTCGTCATTAATGATTTGAACGTTATTATGTGATGATATTGGTGAGTATGAAAACAAATGGAATAAAAATTAGAAATTCTAAAAATAACTAAAGACAAAAAATTTAATCAAGGACTTAAGATTAAAATTTTAATTTTAATATTAAAAATGATGATTATAGTGATTGGCAACTTTATAAAGACAAAATAAGAATTTTAAAATTTTGTAAGGATTAAAAATGACATATAATATATAATGTCACATGACGCCTTCATGTAATGTGACTTACATATGTATTATTTATCTGTGTATTTATATTAGACATGCGTAAAAAATAATTATTTTTATTTAATGTTAATGACTAAAATTATTGATAAAAAATTAATAAGGGAATAAAAGTGATAATTATTTTATAGAAACTAAAAACTAGATTTTGAAATAATTGAGAGGGGAAATTATTTAACCTTTATTAATAATATTTTGTGTTGAGTTCAAGTTTTTTTTTTTTTAAAAAAAAATTAAACTTATTCTTGTCATTATGTTATTTCAGCAGGTAATAATATGATAAATAAAATAATTACACTATCACATCATCATCCTCACTTATCACATTGAGGTATCTGAAAATATAAAATGATAATTAAAGGAGCAAAAATGCACAATAAACTGTTGAGATTATTAAAAAAAAAAGAAGAAAAAAGCATTATAGTCACTTCTTTTTGTAGACCAAGTATGCAAGGTCGCACATTAGGTGTGGAATAACCTTGGTAGAGGATATAGTCAAATAATATTGGAAGGCCAAAGTAAAAGACCTTTAGGTTGTCGTTTAATTACATTGAGAAGGCCTATTGACTAAAGGATGCTATTTTTACAAACTAATTAGTAGGACTCTTAAAATATTTTAAAAAATTGGAGTAATCAACATTTTGACTAAAGTTTTCAGTGCCACGTAAATTTTTTTTATAGAAAATATAAATTTTGATTTTATAATAGTACGTGCATGAAATAATGCATTATCAGTAACATTTTCAAAAAACATTACTAACACATGTGACATTAATAAAGTGAAATTAAAAAAAAAAAAAGATGATAAGAGTAAGACTCTAAAATCTCCCGTTAAGCTAGCGTTTTCCAACGTTAACTGTTCTAATTAATTTGGTAAAAAATATTTAAATTTTATTGATTAAATCAACAATAAATATACACATTATCATGAAATTATAATTCATCACGTATAATTAACTTGTTGACTTAATTAAACAATAAGTTAAATTCTCATTGTTGCTGTTGTATTAGTTGACATTTTGTGTATCATAAAAAATGATGTATGTATATTAACAAATCATATATATATATATATGTTAACTCATAGCTATAGATCTAGAGAAGTTTTAATCAATCTTTTTATATAATGGGTTTAACTATATATGTTTCATCCATTTAGTTTTGAGCTATTCAATTTATGATTTCAGTTTTCCATATTTGTTTCTAAACTAAAAATAAATAAAATTACGTAAATTTCATCCGATTCGGCCGTCAGTTTTCTTCTACTTAAAATTCTCAAATTTCTCATTTTTTTCTCAATGATTAAACTGTCTTATGTTTGAAACTCACTAATCAAAATATTAAATTAACTTCAAGATACAAAAAATATCACAATTTTTTTCTTCCACATCCCAATATTATATCTTATAAAAAATCTTCAAATTTTATTAAATGTCTAATTTTGTGACTTCTAAATCACAAAGTCATCATTTTTTTTATCGTCACAAAGTCATCATATATAAACCCATAAATAATTTTAGGGAGAATAATTATTAGAAAGTTTTGAATAGAAAAAACTCAACTAGAGACCAAATTTTCTTAATTTTAATAACAAATAAAATGATTAGCTCAAGAATAACTTGATGTCTAAATTAAAGAAATTTAAAAGCAATTTTAAAACTATATATATTAATAACAGGAAGTGTTACTTGGATAGCTTATCACCTCTCACCTTAATTATGGAGATATAAGTTAATTCGTATCGTCATTAAGAAACTTTTGCATATACTCCTTGAGCGCCGCCTATTCTAGGGTTTCGCCATTCTTGCGTTTCATTAACTAATCATTTTATTGAATAAGAGAAGAAAAAAGAAAACTCATATTGAATATTCACGCAGAACAAGAATTGGTGGATTGGTTCAACTAAAAGGTGCTTGAGAAATTTGAATTTTAGGTTACTTAACACACGTAGGTGTTGAAATCATAACAAGATAAAGGAAGACATTTTAGATAGGTAGATTCCCAAGGGTGTGTTTGAATTCTACACACGCACAAAAAAAAAAAAAGTTTACTTTTTTCCATTCTAAAATAAATGTCATCTCAAATTTTTTACACAGATAAAAATTAATAAATAAAAAGTAATGATGATTTTATAATACTAATATTAATATTATATTAAAAATTAAAATGACATTTATTAAAAATATTAATGGAGAAAATAATTAATATTATATTAAAAAATCAAAATGTGACACTTAATTGTTTTGAGACGAAGTGAGTATTTCAGTATTTGAATTAACGTTTGAATCTGTTAAATGTGAATCTTTTGTAAGAGTAAGATTCTCGATCAATATACATGGAAAAATGGAACAGCGATAAATAAAAACAAACATATGCCAATAGTATCGCAAACGCCTGTAATCTAGATTATATGTAAGTAGAAAGCCTTTCACTTACTCTTCAAAATATGAAAGAGCAATTCAACACAATGGCATGGCCATCTCTGGTACTCTCTTTCTTCGGTGAATTTATTTTTTTCAATACAATATAAATGTTTCTTGACTCTTTAATATCTTCGAATAGTTTGTTGGACCTGATAAAATGAAAACTTATGTATCACCGCTGCCTCGATAAAGACCATAATCTATATATATTATTAATTATTCTCTGGAGATGTTAATTAGACCATCTACGATGTATATATCTTTCTTTATTTTGCGGTGAATTTACGGTATTAAATAAGATGCTTCCATATGTACTTTTTCAAATCCTGCCAAAACACAAAAAAGAAAATGTGAGTAAGACATACTAAGATTTTTTGAGATTAAATTATAAAATTACAATAGTTTGACTTGTTATTTAATAACTTTCCCTCATAATTTTTCAATAAATTTTAATAAATAATAATATATATGTATGTTTTCTTTAATAAGTAAAATATATGTTAGAGCTTCACTATAAGAAATATTAATAATGTACAACAAGAAAGAAAAAAATATTACAACGCAAATCTTATTTTCCAAAATTATCTTACCCATTTTTGTCTTGTAACATTTCTGTTTCTATTTATAGATGCTAAATATAATATAATATAATATTATAAACCAATCCCTTTGCCAAAGTAAAGGTGGACCATGAAAACTTTTGTTGGCACTCTAGTTTTGCAGCATTATCCTCTACATGGAATTCAATCATTTTCTTTTTTGGATGTTTGAATTTTTTGTACATTGATAATGAAATCGATCGAAGCGACTGCAACCTGAAACTTTCAATGTCAAGAGTTTTGTAACTTCCAATAACTACTCACTTAGAACAGGTTGTTTAAAGTATGTTTTGAATACGTGTATACTTATTTGAGCTGACAGCTTAATTTGTATAATTTTGCTTTTATAATTTGTGCATTTGAATATATTTTGGGGAAAAACAATTTTATGGCATTGTTTTTAATTTTAGATTATGAAAAATACATAAAACAGTTTTTTACAAAGTTTTTTAAGAATTTATTTAATTGTTATAAATTTGTACTATGTCTTTAAAACATGACAATGGACGCTTAGACGGATTAATATGAGAGATTTTTTATATTCATAAGTTGTACTTTTGGTTCATGTTTTTTGTATATATTAATATTAATATGAAAACAACCATGTTGTCCCATTAAATTCATGTTTGGAATTCTATATATGATGCCAAATCAGTTTTGTTTGGTTAGTATATTTGGAGATGGTGAATTGAATAATGATATTTTAACAAATTTATTTTCACGTTGCTCAGATATTGGCATATAAATTTTTATGTATCTTACTATAACCTTTTTCTAAGGATTTAGATTTGCAGATATATTTCATGTAATGTGCACAAGCATATCTAATCAATATTATTAAATAAAATTAATCATCTCATTCAACATTTAATATAGACTTTGGTGACGAGGTCCGTTAATGGAAATTTTAAATTTTTTCGTCGTATTATAAGCCATATCTAAAATAATCCATGAAAAATTATAGCAATTAGAGAATCGAGTTCATAATTTTTTAAATGTTTAAAGGTTATAGACTTATAGTCTCTTACTTACTTGGAAATATGAAGCCGGTTTGTAACTTTGATTTGGAAAGTTGAAGGGGAACGAGGGTCGGGTAGCAAAGCCGAAGCTTAATATATACAATTTTTCTTGGATATATATAAGAAGCTTCAGGAAGGTTATATACAATTGTCCATGTAGTTTAGACTTGGCCCTTGAACATTGTTGCAGGAATCATATTGTGTTGGGATAGCCCTATGTAATTGCAGATTGTGTATATTTGGATACTCTGTATCTGTTATTTTGGCACTTCTTGTGCTGCTATTCTAATATATAAGTTCCTTTTGCTTAAAAAAAAAAAAAAATAGTACTCTCTTACTTACTATTTGAGATTTGGCTCCTTTAGTTCGAGTGAGACAAATCAAAATACACTTTAGAAAATAAGATACAATAGTGATTAATCGTTAATTAAAAAACAAGGTTGAAATTTTAAGGTTTATTACATATATACGTATTTAATTTTATTACAATTCTCAACTATTAATTTTCTATTCAACAAATGTATGCATACTTTATTTTCTGAGATATATTTTCTCACTTGCATTGTGCCAATTAATTGATAAAGTTAATCCATGAACATGCGAAGACACAAGTCTTTCTATGAAATAGTAATAGAGGATTAATTGTTTGGTGTATGGCATTGGGAAATATTAGCTTAATTTCCTTCCCCATCCTTTTAATATTGCTTTAAGTTGTGCTAGATGCAGGTTCTTCGATCCCCTTCAAACCCACTTGTATTTATAAGTGCTTGATAATACATAAGCATGTCGGTGACTAAAAGTTACTCCAGAAGGTGAAAAGCATTATTGTCTGCAAAACAGTCAACTATAATAAGAGACTCGACATGACATATGGATTTCTAGCAAAAGAGGTTTATGTTGTTGTATACTATTTTGTATCGCTTCAACTGTATTGACTGTAAGATGTATTACGCATTCAATGGCATGAGACATAAAGCAAGAGATAGTTGTGATTAGGAGCACTTAAAACGTTTTTAGATAAGTATCCAAGGCCACATATGTAACAAATAGATAGAAGTCGATTCTTTTTTCATAATTTATCTTTTCCTTTTAGCTTTCCTGATTATCATAATGACCAATAGTCATGAAAGTTAGAAACGAAAGGAAGGGATTGGAGTTAATGCTTACAGTGTAAAGTTAAGGAGTCATTTGGTTTCAGTTTTTGTTTTTAATTATAAAAATGCCTATCTCATTGACTTTATTTTCTATTTTTAATAATTTATATAAGAAGATTTAAAATAATAAAAAACTACTTTTCCTATTTTCTATGTAATATCTTCGAAAACAATAAAAACAAAATATACATAAGGAAACATTTTTATAATTGATCAAAGTAAATAAAATAATTTTTCTTTTTTTCTAAATTAAAGTTAATTAACAACTTCTATATAATAGAGCTCTTTGTTCGATGGTTGAGCTTTATTTTGTGAAGTATAGTAGCAAGGAATTGAATGATGAATGATCTTAATTGGTACATGAATCTATAAAGTTCTATTTATTTAAACTTGGAAGGAGGAAAAGTCTCAAACCTTTCGCTTTTCATTTGAAAGAAACCTGACTTGTATTGTTTTCCACGCGCACGCGTCATGTCAAAATCTTCATTTCTGTAAATTTAATTAGACTCCAACAGTGGCGAAACGATCATCATGGTATTTTTTTAAAAATTATTAAATGGAGTAAAATTTAAATTATTATATGAAAAATTTAATTTATCGGTAAAACAATATGCGTCGAAATTTATTGGCAAAAATTTAAATTATTGTATGATATTATTAATTTATAATATAAAATTTAAATTAATCTCCATGTCAAAATATTAATAGTAAAATAATATGCGTCCAGATTTTCATTTTGTTGTATTTAATCTATTGGTGGTTATTGTTTATTTTATATTAATTTATTATGTTATTTTAATTTTAACAATTATTTTTATAACTAAATTATTTTCTGTTGTAAATATTAAAATAATTTATAAAATAAATTTAATTAATATTATGTATGAAATTATTAATTTAT
>PYAF01006334.1:64524-154184 GCA_007407185.1 Glycine tomentella
ATAAAACAAAATAATAATTCTTAATATTAGTAAAAATATAAAAACATTAAATAAAATAATATAGAAAATATTAAATATAAAATATAAAAAATATTAAATAAAAATAAAAAAGAAACAAATAAAATCAAAAAATTATTTATGATTTTGAAATTATAAATAATTTACAACTTCTAATTAAAAAAAAATTAAAATACTTACAACATCAAAATCATATTAAAAAAACTAAAATCATAAGCTTTTTTCCAATTTCAATGAAAAAGAATAAAAAGTCATAAATCAGTTTATGACTTTCTACTCCGAAGTCATAAATATCCTATGACTTACTTCTTTATGAATATTAATTTAAATTTTACCCATTTGATAATTAAAAAAAAAAAACAAAAAACTCCTGATAGTCGTTTCATCCTCCAATAGTATTTTCAGTAGAAAGATTAGCTTTGAATATTAGGGTAGGGTCGAATAATTAGAACATGATAAGAAACAAGTTCAATTCCCTCTCAATCCTTGGTGCACATAGAGAAATAGCTTCCTAGTTCTTTCTCCTTAGAAAAAGTGTAGGCAACCAACGCTATATTTCCCTATATATTTCTCAAATGGGACTTCAATTTTTACCTGACCTATGCATGGTTCTTCATGTGGATGAGATTAACGTCAACATGACACATCAAATTCTTTAAGGATGTCATTTTCAACCAAATATTGGTCCACAGATATCTTACTTTGAATGGTTTCACCTTTTACCACTTTGTCATATAGAGGGTTTTTCCACAGGCCTCTGGTTAGGTCTAGTCAGCAAGATCAAAGTTCAGTGACCACTAAGATTATTATTTTACTACCATTTCTTTTATTCATTTTTATGCATATTGAACGTGGAAGGACACTTTAAAACTTTTTATATAGTATACATATGCTGAAGATTCCATCTTCAATCTTTACCAACTTTGGAAGGACTTTAAAAGGGGAAATGAGATATTATTCAGCGATCATGTGTGTGTGTGTGTATATATATATATATATATAATTTGTTTACAGAATTCTATCATTCATGATTTGCTAATTAAGTTGGATGGCAAACATAATATAGATTATGATAAATAATATGATATCCTAAATAGCTAGGGTTTCTTTTTATATTTTTGTATGCTCACATTTGCAAAAAGAAAAGGATGTGACCCCCGTGATAACATAAAAAAGTAATGATATAAAATTTATATATATGTATGATATGATATGATGAGTGCTATGACTTATGTGTGAAAGATATAGGTGCCAATTCCGTAATCAGACACCACATCAAGTGCGTATCTTGTCACGTGTACGCACACTATAATAGGTTTGCTTGACAAAGTGTACACATATGATAGATCATATGGATTCCCCCAACAAATTTATCTTTTGAGTAATGTTGCCCAGCCGGTCACAACATCATTCTTTTTGGTCTAGTAATTAATGACAACATACGTTTACATTTAATTTGCTTCGTGTTTATCTTATGTATCTGTTGACAAATCAAAATGTGATGTGTAAATAACTAAATATACCTTCAATTGTAACATTCTTGATTATTGATGTTCAACACTTCAACTAACGTACTTCTCTAATATATTCGTCAGTGCATTGCTGAATTGTTTCAACTTTGGGCTGATTATTTTAAGCCCGTCTTAGTATACAACCAGGCAGGCTTTTTTGCATCTGGGCATTTAATGAAATTTTATTCAGGATTGCCCAAAATCTTCTGGGGAATAACTTTTTGCACCCCAATTTTGCTAATTATACATCCTCCATTTTTTTTGTCTTCCATAAAATATAGCAATAGTTGGTTCGTGTTGGATTATACTATTGCAATACCTGGTTCGTGCCACCCACCTGAGCTAGTGTGAATTTGTCATTTAGACTAGGGCTAATGGAATTACATGTGGATTTTAGATGGCTTCAAAGTAGAGCGATAAAAAAAAAAAACTTATTTCGAGAGGTTATTTATCTTTATCACCTACAAAATGATAGACAGAGGAGAGTCTAAAAAATGATCCAAGCCAATCAAGTTACTCATACTTTTGTTAGGACATTTAGGTTTCATGCTAGCAACCATGTCTTTGATCATATTCTCAATTGTATTTATGCTTCTATTTTAAATGAAATGCAATAACTATTTTTCCTCTCAAAAAAAGAACATGATAGTCTAAAAAGAACAACTTACTAAAATGAAACGGTAATATCCACTGAAATCATCATCACTATTTTTTCTAGAGGTTCATTTGCAGTTTTGGTTAGGTCCATCAGCTTTGCATTCAAACATCTATATTGTTGAACCTCTACTGAGTACTGAAATCAGAGATATAGGTCAACCAAGCCATGCTTTTAGAATGGCCCAACAAATGTATCTTTTTGGGTAATGTTGCCCAGCCGATCACATAACGGTTTTTTGGGTCTAGTAATGACAACATACGTTTACATTTAATTTATTTGCTGTTTAATTATCCTATTATATGCACTTGCTGACGAATCATAATGTGGTGTGTAACCACGAGTGTGAGGATAAATTGATGTGGTGTTATTCCAGCTTAACCTTGACCAGTATTATTAAATCTGAGTCATAAGTATGTTGTTGTCTTGTTGCGTTAAATATTTAAAGAGTTATAGCACTCATGGTGATCATATCATGCTCGAGCAAACGAAAAATATTTGTCGTCTCGTCTCTACCCAAAAAAAAGAACGTGGTGTGCAAATATACCTTCAATCGCAACATTATTCTTGTTGTTCAATTGATGTGTTGCTCTAATAGATTTCTTAGTGTATTGCCGAATATTTTTTCCGCTTTGGGCTGATATTTTAAGCGCACCTTCGCATGCAATGCATTCAGGGTTTTTGCGTCTATGGGCCTTCAATGAAATTTTGTCGTTGATTCACATAAAAATTCAGGGGTTACTTTTTGCACCTTTTTTTCCTAACCACGCCTCCTCCTTTTTTTTTGGTCAATTTCATAAACTAATTCTCAAAATTGTTTAGACATTCCAATTTTCAACAAATAATTTCCAAAATACAAGGAATTTTTTTGTTTATAAAAAATTGATGTTGCAAATAGTTGGGCCCAAAAGACAGCCCCTGTTAAATAACCCAAAACATACCCACGAGCTATACTATAGTGTCAGGCCCGATCCTTATATAAAGGAAGTAAAATTCTTATTTTACACCTAAAAAGTATTAAATGAATTGCTTGAACGGGTCCTGCATAAACGTTCCATTAAATGATTTCGAACCTAAAATATATATTTTATTGTTTAAAATTGGTCCAGGAATATTTCTTATATAAGCAATGTAATTTCTTAAAGTTGAACAATTCATATAAGTAACCTCATTAAAGTTGTTCTTAGTTGTACAAATAATATTTCTCAAAGCAAAATACCTACCAAAGTACCAATTGTGGACACGTTGTTAGGTTATTGTTCATGATCTTGATGAGTTTATATCAAGTTGTAAATATGTTATATGAATCTTTTTTTTTAAAAAAAAAAAATCTGTCATAATAATTCGCTGTGTATATATATGTTGATTAAAAATTGATGCATTCCCCTACCCAAATCATCGAATTAATAGAAATTAAACTAGGTTTCTGTTGCAGTGTAACTGTGTAAGTTTATTAACTTTCTAAAGAGTTTTATATTATTGCTTAAAAGCAAAATACTCATTTCTCAAAAAAAAGAAAAATGCTCATAATATGAAATAATGAACTCGAACGGTGTGAACACGTACGCATGGCTGCCATATTTTTTTCGCTTCCATTAAATAATATCAATTCTTTAATTTATGTGGTTGTTTGACTCATTGACTTTAATTCATGAAGACGTATCCCACTCTTAACACTTTTATGATTTCCATGATAAATAGTGTTTGCAAAGTATATGGCCATTGACCATGAATCGATTATGCGATATCGATGAGTTTACCCATCTATTAGCATTAATAGTGTCTCCTTGACTTTGTGCTGTGTATGGGAATGTTAAAATTGATGCTCTGCCTGTAGGTACAGTGTTACTTTGCGTATGATCCATACAGACCAATTATTTTAAATGAAAGTCAAAAGAAAGAACAAAGGATGAAAGGGAAAAAGTTAGTTTTACCATTCTAACTTTAATATATCGATCCATGCTTTCGTAGACACAATTATTTACCATTATGTTATCTGCCCATTTTTTAAGTTTAAGGAGATCACTACGCTGCCATCAAACTATAACATACATTTACATCGTTGTTATTTGCTCAGTTGTTCATTTGTTTGTTCTTTTTATCTTTTCTACTAATTGTGAAATTGTCGATGATGCTGAGGTTAACTTGATTTTCTAACAGAATAAAATATCAGGTTGACCTATGATGAAGCCAAAGAGAGGAGAGAAAGAAAGCGTACAAATAAAAGCATACACTTCCTTAACGCTCAGGTTATGGATTACACATCAATTATATTATGAAAAATCATTATCAGAGGAGACGTTTGCAACGTGATTTATGAGATAACGATGAAAATGTATATCCATGATATGTTTATGTGATATAAGATTATAATAGGGTGAATAGGTCAATTTCCTTCAATAAGAAACCGTATGGTATGATTGTAAAGATTATTCTTACCATCTTAAGGAGTATGGGAGTAATGACGTACCAATCCATAAAATTGATTATAAAAACGATAAAAGGGCCTGTTAAATGTTATGAAAAAGAAAAAAAGGAAGTATATGTCAGGAACCTAACTTTTTAAAGCGAACTTATTAAGCAAATCAAAATTTTATGGCTATTGAGGATTTTAACGTTACTTAAATATATTTTAATATGATAAATGATAAATCTATCCATATATAATATATTTTGTAATGAAAAATATTTCTTTTTTACTGTTTATTCAATTTGTTGCATCGTTTATAAATTTCTCTTATTCTTTTTAGTACAGGCCACATGTAATTCTGTGTCTTATAAAAAACTTGCTGAAAAAAAAAAACATCTAATTATGTTAAAACCAAATAAATTTATTATGAGCAACAATGTTTTCCTTTCGATCCCTTTTAATTGAATGAATATTTTTGCATTATATACATGTCATATATTCTTTCACTAAGTTTCTTTTTAATTTATAATAGTGCCATTTTGCCACGTGTTGTATCTTCCTCAAAATATATATAGTTGTCTTCCATCAGACCATCCTGTCCTATTTTTTTTCTTATATGAAAAGGAATGTAAATTACAACTCTAGTTAAAGTTTGTGTATGTGTAATTTAGTTCCTAATTGATCTGAAAAAAAATGTATTTTCACTTTTAATGTTTTAAAGGGCTACATATACGGCTGAAGTAGGGCAAAATATATTTTTTTTCTTGTTTATTTTATAATGCAATCGTACGTTGTTTGGAGTAAATACATTTTAGCCATATTGTATAATGAGTGATTTTGTTTAAATTTTAAAATAGATAAAAAATTATTATTTTAAAATAAAAACAGTTTAAACATAAACACTAAAAACAGAAAATTATTTAATTTTATTAAAATTAACATTTATTTCGCCTAATAAATTTAAACAAACTAACCCAATTAATATATAATGAGAAGGGGGTGCCGGCAATATATGATCTTCTGTCCATTTGGATAATGATAAATATGCTTAGTAATCACGTTTTAAATAAATAAAACCTTCTAAAACAAAAGAAGTAATATATATATATATATATATATATAGAGAGAGAGAGAGAGAGAGATAGTGAGAGAGAGAGAGAGGAACAATGCATGTCATATATTAAACCAGTTGCAATTTCGATTGTCCTGTTGGGGTTGCACTTATCCCCTCCTCAAGCTTCCTTCCATATCCTTATGCGTTTGCTATGGCTTATCCATTTCTCTTGGACTCATTAATTATTGCCCCAACAGACATAAAACTTATGTCCAAATGTACTATCGTACAATTAAATTCTACGCTTATCACTAATATTGAGATTCGAAATAATAGTTCGGTAAAACTTCACAAATTCCTAATGTTCTGGGTCTTAATCTTATTTGGATCGATGAAGAAAGTACGAGCATGCATGGCTCTATTTAACATTTTCTTTTTTAATTAATGACTGGGTACATTATTTTCATATTCTTAGAATTCATAGTGATATTATACTATTTTTTATTTTCCATGAAAAATTAAATTTTATTCAATAAAATACTACTATTAGTTTGTCGAAAATTAAAATTCATATAAAAAATATAGAAATTGATTTAAAAGAATATGAAATTATATTATTCGAATGAAATAGATTTTTTTAAAAATCGTACAGCACAAAAAAAAAAAAAGGTTCGTATGATTGATTCAGGAATTCAGGCATGACTTTCATGCTTTGGCAAAAGGCTTGTGGGAATCCTTTATCAACGGAATGTAGGACCATAGGTATCAAACTATCAATCGTGATTTGAGACATGTCAAATTACGTGATATGTGACACGTGGCAGTACACATTTCGACCATATAATCACCAGCACTATACTCCGAATCTTTAATTATTTATTTTCTGCAGAAAACGGGTGTCTGAAAAATGAAAATAATACACGTTCCAGGATTTATTGGGGCCTCGTTGTAATTTGTTTCGTTTGAGGCTTAGGCCCTTCTTAGTGTAGAAGACAAAAATATTAAGATCAAGTCGGGTTTTATTTTAAATTAATATATTTTAAAATTGAACTGTAAGTTTAATTTATTTATTTGATATTATTTTAATATTTATTTTGACTTCAAAGTTTTCTTTAAAAAATTTACTTTATAATAAAATCTTTGTGTAGATAATAATATTTTAAATGAGTCAACGGATTTAATATTTAAATAAGCTAAAATATATAAATTTATTTTATGTAGATAATAATCTTAAGTCATGAAATTTATCAATAATCATTCAGTTTACAATAATAATTCGAACACTCTACTCAAGTGTTTGAGAATTTGATTCATGTGCACATTGGTAATTGGTAATTGGTAATTGGCACTAAGCCATAGTCAATATTCTCATGCTTATTTGTCCCATTGTGGGCTTATCCCCTTCTCTTCGGCATAGTGAATTTTCTTGTGCCCTTTCCGTCTCATTATCATTCCTCATCAAAATCATTTTGAGGTGCCTTTTGTATTTTGTATGGTGTACATGAGGCACATAGCCCTTGCAAAATAAAAAAAAAAAAAAAGGCCCTTCCATTCATATCCCAAATTTTCGCACCATTCATTCACCACCAAATTGCAAATTATAATCCTTGCAAAATCCTGATGAAAGATCTTTTTGTCTCTATTTTTTATCTCTCTTTCTTTTCCCTTCTTATCATTGTGTAGTTAGGATATGAAGAAATTTTGACTTCTAGTTAACCTCGTAGGGACGCTGCTCCGTTTGCTTTGCTTTGGACGCTTTCTCGTCCACCCTTGGTTTCTTCGGTCATTACGCCGAGATTCTTGATGATTTTGGGTCCGTCTTAGGTATTGTACATCATCATTATAAGTATAGAAAATATGCTCGGGATACAATAGAGAAGGCTGGGTTTCATGTGATTTGTGCACAAATTTTAAAATAAACCACCATAGTTTTCTTTTAATTATGAACACTTGCACCTAATTAATACTTGTGGTATGTAGCTAGTGAAATTTCATGTAAAAACTAAGCAAGCACTATTACCAAAATAGATTAGCTCATCGTTTAATATGCCAAATTTGTTATGAAAATACACTAAAAAAATGTTTATATAAAAAATTCAAGTATCCTCACTTTTCCACCCTTATATTCCTTGAGTTGTTTTCCCTTTTTTGAAACCAAGAGACTTACTTTATTAATTTCTTTCATAATCTATTTGATTTTGTTTATTTATACATTGTAAACATCACGAAGATTTGCAAAATGAAATTCCTTTCCCGCCTCACAGCTAGCTAGCTAGCTCGCATGTCTTTTCTTTCCTTTGTTTTCAAAACACGTGACACGTCACATCCTTCATTATTTGCTAATATTTGTAATGTAAAGTAAATACCTCTTATTTAATATTTCTGATTTATTTTGTAAAATTAATACTGCATAAACAAAAATTAAAACGATTAGCCCTTGAATTTAGCTTTGTCCAAAAATATGAAAGAAAGAGCTTGTCCCATGCTTTTCACTGTATGCTAACACCAAAAATGGAGCAGAGTCACATACGTGGTTGGAGTCTTAGAATTAGTTAATTTGTTTAATAATGGCTGTAAACCCCTATCCCAACATGAAAGGCCATTGTATTTTACACAATTCCACTAAAAATTGCCTAAATTGCCTAAGCATTACTATGTGACTGCTACAGGTATGTCAAACTATAAAGGAAAGTCAATCGCCCTACTACCTAATAGGTCTGCTTGTACCCCCAAATTTCAATACATCCTTTTATGCATTTTGAGGTAAATGGAAACAAAGATCCATGCAGATTCTCAAATTCTCCTTTTTCATCTTTCTCTATATTTATACTTGCCTACTTTTTGTTCTATTATGATAGGTAATTTGGTTAGAGAAGAATTTACATAAAAAATGGAAACTATTTTTTATTTATAGTAAATTTGATCAAGTGTATATACACATTCATAAATGTGTTATGCTAATCATGATTAACTAACTGGTTAATATAAAACCTAATTGTAATGAGGTTAACTTACCTAATAGATTTTTTGTTTACAAAAACTTACCTAGATAAAGTGCAAAAATATGGTTAAAATATATCAAGTGAGCTCAAGCAATGAGTTAGAGAGTCATCAAGTTTCACATTGGACAAATAAAGACAAACACACGCTTCATTTCTGTAAAACAAAAAAAGAAACATGCGTATATTTAATGCAAAATTAAACACACGTTTCATTTCTGTAAAAAAAAAAAAAAATGCTTCATTTCATAACAACTTTTATTAAATATTTATTTATTGATAAACCAAATAAATGATAGTTAGGAATACGTTGGTCCACTTGAAGGCCTAGGGCTTAACCCGATTAAAATTTGACTTAACTTGACTTCTTTAACAAACCAATTAGGTTGACTAAAGCTTTTTTAAAAGTCTTTATAGTTAAATATGTAAGTTCATAATTCTTAGAAAATCTTATTAATAGAATCTAACAACATGACCTATTTAACAACTACAATATATTTTAATAAAATATTATTATTAATATGATATAATTATTTTCATGAAATTACAATATTATTTTAGTGGTTTGACAATTTTAACAGTTTCAATATTTTGATTAGGTTAATTCTCATAACCTTAAATGAGAAACATGATTAAAAACTTTTTTTTTTTTACAAGACTTAAAAGGATTTGATAATATATCATATTTAATATTTGTTAGTAAGTTTAGACCACATGTAATAATTTAAAATTATCTTAATATATTAATGAAAATCTTTAGCTTGATTAAAAAGAAAAAAAACAAATAAAAATACAACACATCCAATTTTAGGTAACATAATAATAATTTTATTTATACAATATATTTTATACACATTTTAATATGAAACATATTTTTAAAAAGACTAACAGAACAAATTAAATTTATATATAAGTTAAATTTAAGCCTACTGGTGAATAATTAATACAAAATTAAATCATAAAAATATAAAGTAGCTAAAACTAATTAATCTTAAATAAGACGTACACCAGCTTAGCCAACCCATTTCTAGTTCAATCTCTCGTATCTTCTATTACATATACTGATCACTGATTAGGTTACCCATGAAATTGCTTGATCAATAATTCCTTTCCCATCATTCTTTTACGTTGTTTCCGAGATTATCATTATTTTATTCAAATGAGATAATTATTAGTCTATGCTTGTTTGAGTATATTTTACTTCAAACATTTAAAACTTTGAGGGTTTATTATTTTGTTAACAACTATTTTTTTAATTTAGAGATATTTATATTCACTTAAATTAATATAATATGCATAAAATTGTATAGGTTATATTAAATAACTTACATAGATAATATCATGCCAGTAACACAAAACAAAATACAAATAAGATTTAAATATATTTTTAATTTTTATAAGTATATTTTTATTTGATTTTGATTTCTTAAAAAAACAATTCGATCTTCATAAATTTTTTATTTTTTTAGACAATTCTTATTATTACTTAGCGATGATGTGAGATACATTTAATTTAATTATGTTATATTAATAATCTATTATTTCAAATGTGATATAACATGAGTAACTCCATATATGGTACATTATATATGATTAAGTGATGAAAAATTATATTTTAAAAATTTAGTATTTATAAAAATAAAATCTTTAAAGTTTTAAAATTACACTAAATTATATTAGTAGGACTAAAAATATATTTTAGTTTGAAAATAAAATAAAAGTAATATTTTATATATTGGATTCATTTCTTTGAGAACCTTTGTGAATATGAATCTTTTTTTTTTTTCTCGTTCCCCACAATATTATTTTACCCTACAGTTAGGTGAAATAACAAATAACAAAAGTAACAAAGGAACCACGTAAAGACACGCGTACTCGTGTCTCCAACTAATGCTCCATCTTTCTATGCCTTTTACCTGTTTGTTTATTTGTCACACACAAAATGAAAGACAGAGCAGTGACCAACCAATCATCTACTATACCATTTTCATTGCCACCTGTTGCTTGGCCTACACATGGCTCTTTTTTTTTATTAATCAGACGTCTTAGTAAAAATTTCCAATCCATCATGAGAACCTATCCTACGTGACCACATAACCTAAGGTTTAATATTCTATGATATTAGTTGTTTAAAAGATTCATAATTAGTGATAATTTTGAATGATCAAAGGATATAAAAATAAAAGTATTCACAACTGCTCAAGAAAGTTAAGTGTCTCAATTCGCAAAAGATATTTTATGCATTAATATAATGAAAAAGCTTGGGACAGTGACTGGGATGTCCGCCAACCAGAGTCACACAAGACCAAAAAAAAAAAAAAATTGCACTAGGGTATGTTACCGAAAAAAAAAAAAAAAAACGAAAGCACTGGGGACAGGAAAAGAATAAAACCCTGAACCATAGTTATAATACAATTAAAACTAGAGAGACGTACATTTTTATTTTGATTATCTTGAATTTGATATTTTTTTAAGAATAAAGAAGTGTGTTCCTTCTTATGGGTTCAATTCTATATATAAACCAAGAAACAAAAGTTGTACTCATCAACAGACAAAATGTATTTTACTTTTTTTCTTCTTAATGTTATCCTATAGTTGAATTCTTCAGTGCCAGGATAGGTCCATAGGTACATCATGCAGGTACATGATTACAGGCAGAAGAAAGCACCCAATTTAACAAATATAGTAACAATGGTTTCTTTGAAAAGAAGAAAGAGCACCACTACCAATCTTTAAATAAATAAACAATGGAAATTTACGAAGTACTAAGAATAGTTATTACTGTGAGGATTAAAATATAGTACATAGGAGTATGTTCTTAAAAAAAAAAAAAGTTGAGATACCAAGACAGTTGTGATTCCGAAATCGAGAGAGAATCATAATTTTTTTAACACCGAAAGACCATGATACTGTCAAGTACCTACTGTTAGGATAACGATATAGGCATCAAAACATTATCATGTAAATATTAGGGTAAGTTTCTAAATATGACATTAGAAGTGCTTTCAAAATCTCCTGTTGAAACTCTAGAAATATATATTCTTGAAATATATAAAGATAAACGAAGAGATGAGAAGAGAAATTCTGGGGACCTCGGTGCAAACTGAAAGTAACGTATACTTTAAGGTACGAAAAATAAATCTTAAGACGTTCAACTCAATTTACTTTTTAAGAATGAGAAAATTAAAGTCGATGGTGTAACTAAGTAATTAATTATTATTATTATTAATATTATTAAATAACAGTTTCCTTGATTTCTCTGCAGTCTTTTCTCACTCTATTGAACAACCCAATATACATTGTGTTCATAACTTGTGAAAAACATTTTTAGCCCAAAATAAAAGCAACAAGTGATAAAAATTAAAATATATTACTCATCTTTCTTAATTAAGAGATTACTCAGTCTTTTTTTCTTTAATTTTAAAATTACATTATTGTTTCATGAGAGATGAAACATATGCAACCCTTCGATCATTTTAATATATATATATATATATATATATATATATATATATTAACATTGGTAAAGATTAAGAAACTATACAAAAACGAGTCTTTTTTAGGATTCCCCCCCTTCCTATAAACTTTTTAATATCACTTTTAATTAATTTTGTATATCCT
The DNA here is from genome assembly GCA_007407185.1 of Glycine tomentella. Classification (NCBI taxonomy): domain Eukaryota; kingdom Viridiplantae; phylum Streptophyta; class Magnoliopsida; order Fabales; family Fabaceae; genus Glycine; species Glycine tomentella. Next base: position 76,793 of record PYAF01006334.1, read on the forward strand.
ATTACTGATTATGTTAGGACTTTAAAGTTTGAAAAAAATAATATTTTGAATATACTCATAGCTGTTTTAGAAATTTATAAAAAATGTTTTATTATTGAAGTTTCAAAGTTAATAGTAAAATTTAAATCTATTATTAATAATACTGAGAGTAACTAGAAAAAAAAATCCGTAAAAGGCTCTTTTAAGTTAAAATAAGTTAAAGTTTGACATATATTAATTACTCACGAGAAAGGATTAGAATTTTTTTTTGATGTAAGGATTAGAATTTATAGAATAAGACAGAATTGTAACCTTTAACATATACTCTCTTTCTTCGTATTTATAATATTCAAGTGTAAAATGATGTTTATTTTTATAAAATTCATTTTTCTTACATTAATTATTTTTAAATTATAAATATTTTTTAATTAAAAAATTTAGAGAATATATTAACGAATCATTATAATAGAAAAAATATTGATAAAAAAATAGCTTTTTGAATTTTTTTATAAATTTAAGATAATTTTTTTATTATAAATTAAATTAATATTTTTTTAATTTTAATAAATTAAATAATTGAGTCTTATATACTCTAACAGATAATTGAGTATTAAGAAGATTAAGTATAATTTTTCTGAAAATAATTTTCCATTGTCTCATATGGATATTTCTGATATAGTGAACTTAATTTATCTTTACATACAAGCTTAACCTTTTGAACTATTAATTGCAGGCAACATTTTTAGTAAAGGGGGGAAATTCTGGCAGCTTCTCGAGTTTGGCTCTTTTCTAGATTCAGGTCACACTGTTAACACTGTTGTCAATTCAAATCCCATCAAATTGGCCTTTTATTCCAATATGATTGGTAAAAAAAATGTTCAAATAATATTTGTAGTTACCTACGATTAATAATGTGTTTATAACAGTTTAGTTTGAAGAATTTTATCTTGTAAAAAAAAAGTTTGAAGAACTTTTAATTATATTTGAAAAGTAACGAGAAACTAAATATGGATCATCCTAGCTATAAGACCTTTTGGCTGGAGCATAAATAATACCAACACAGGGTTTATTTGTTGCTTTCATTTTTCTTTTGTGTTTTAGGAGTGATCCTTGATTGTTACGCTTCAAGTTGACCCAAGAGACATCTGTAATTAGACAAGTTTTATTCTTTCCCCTTTCAGTTAAAATGTGAGCATCCAAAGGATGTGGACTTAATTGTTTTTGTTTGAAATAAAAGGTAAACACATCAGTGTCAAGCCGGCTACCTTTACATTATTTTAATTTCTCTTTAATTTTTTAAATTATCGTGTCAATTAAATTTTAATCATAAAATTCTTTTTGCTATGTTAGTTGATCAATACAACCAGATGAAACATTAATTAACACATATCGAACATGACTTCAGTAAAAAGGGAATTCAGAGTCAGGAAAAAAAATCAAATACTATACTCACGATAGTATTTTGATGAATACTGACATGTTTTTTTTACTTCAATAGGATAAACAAATGATTATTTATGACCAACCAGTTTATAAAATCTTCAATATAAACAGATAATATTAAAATAATTCTACATGCAATGCAAGTGATCCCACGAGATGGATTCAAAATGAAATTCAGACTTCTAATTAAATTAAGATAATTTCATGTTAATTATTCATATGAGTGGGTCAATAAAAATTAGTCTAATCAGTAAAAAAAACGAACTCATATTAAAAAATGTTAGTATTATTTTTGTTATTAGTATGAGAATTTTATTAATAAATAATTTATAAATATGAACGAACTCATTAAAAAATGTTAATTTTATTTTTGTTATTAATATGAAAATCTTATTAATGAATAAATTATAAATATGAAAGCGCTTGTTCAGTTTTGAGATTTTCCTTTATCATGACAAACTCTTAAAATCAAACTCACTTAGATTTTGTTATAAAAAAACCAGTAGAAAAATGTTAACAATATTCTACTTTTTCTTCAGTTGAAGATTAAATTTAAGAACAAAAAATGATATCTTAATCTAAGACAGATTAAGTCCTAATCCAAAATTAAAAAAAAATTGGGGCTAAAAAATATTTATAAAAATACTTATATTTATCTTATTTACTCACTTTAAAAAATAATAAAATGAGTGAAGAGTCAAATTTGTAACCTGTTAAATGCAAAATTTTATCTTATTTCGATCAATATTGAAATGTTAACACTTAATATACTCTATTTTTAATGCTATCTAAATAATTTCGTATTTCTAAAACTCCATTTACGAATCCTTGGCTGTTTCAATTATCCACCACAAAAGATGGTTATTTATCTCACAATCCCTGCCGTTATAATATTCGTACTAGTACTCTACAATATAACCATTATAACAAGCAATAAACCTCCATCATTATAATAATATATAAAAAATAAAAAATGTGATACTTTAATGTTAGTTTTACCATAAATTCAAAAATGTCTAAAAGAGTTTCAACCGCTAGCATAGCAATAGCATGCATCATTGAGGGATTTAAGATTAACCCAACATTAGTTTGTTCGGTTGGGGCAGCGCGAGGAGCTCTTTTTCACATCATGATTTTCCCACCTCAATCATCAATCATGTCCAATGAGTATTCAAGTTCTCCACAAACAGTGTGCTCCTCCCAAAAAACTCAACGAAACCAAACCATGGTTGTAAATTGTAATGTACTGTAACGTAATTTCACACAATGTTACTTACGTAACCATGATGTCAACCCGCACTAGTCCATGAATCATGTCCCTACTCTCTCCCCAAGTCCCAACCCCACTGCCACTGTTTCACACCCTCTCTGACTCACCAAACAAAACACATTTCTCTATCTCTCTCTAGACTCTATCTGTATCTTACACCCGACACTGTTTCAGAACCCGACAAAAGCAAAGCAACCTGTGCCTCCTCCCTTCTTCTCAGTTCTCAGTTCTCACTCTCAACCCAGAGGCTCTACCCGTAATATAAACCCAAAAGTTTTCCACTTCCTGAAAGCACACCACACAATAAATCCACCACTTCCATTTATTTTTCTCACAAATGGAAAACCACAAGGGAGAATGATATCACAGTTCCGCAGGTTCACTTCAGCTTGAACACGACCTCACCTTAAGCCCACCTATTTCCCTTTTCCTTCAAGCGATTCCAAACACACCCCACTATCACACACACACACACACACACACACACACACACACACTCAATTGGAGAAGATGATGGTTCTCTACAAGCTCGAAGCTCGTGGCATAATGTAGACACTTTTTCTCTCTTTTCTATCTCTAGAGTACTTTCCCTTCTTCTTTCTTTCTTTGTTTCTCTCTTTACAACTTCCTCTGCCGGAGGAGGATGGCGTGCCGGAAATTTGTCGCCGGGAACTTGGATCCGCAGAGAAAGAGAAGTGGGGGGTTGAGAACGAAACAGGCGGGGAGAGGATCGTGCCGTGGTAGTTAGGACTCGGAATTCAAACTCGCCGGAAAATGCTTCTTCTCCGGCTGTGAAGCATACCCTTTTGTGTTTTCCTGTTAGTGCATGCTCTTGTTCTTCCATTGGGTCGTAGAAAAGGAAAAAAAAAGTGAGGAAATTCTTGAGTGGTTTTGAGATGGGGTTTCTGTTGAAAGAAGCTTTGAGGACTCTCTGCGGTCGGAATCAGTGGTCTTATGCTGTGTTCTGGAAGATCGGTTGCCACAATTCCAAGTAAATTGATTTTTTTTTTAAATCAAACAGTTTTTACTTTCTGCATGCACCAAACTTTGGTTTTGGTTCTAGGAATTTCCGAGAAAGGCGAATACTATGTTTTTGTTTGTTTCATCTTGTTTGTGTTGTGTGTTGCTGTTTTTTTTTTTTTTTTTTTGGTGTGTGTACCATGTGTGATTTTCTTCGTGGTTACATGAGCAGATGAGCTTGATCAAAAAGCAAATAACGTGGGATGGAGTGAAAAAATTGTATTAAAAATTATGTTTTTTTCGAGTTTCCGAATCAACTTTGATTAAGTATTTGCTGTTATATGTTTGTTTTTTGTGTTTGTACACATATACTTTTTCAGGACCACGTATGCAGGGATCTCATACGAAATTCATGTTCATATTAGATTCTGTTTCTGGGGTTGATTTTGCTTCCAAGATATGATGGACATGCTGGGGTCTTAATTATGCGTCACTGCTTCCTTTTATTTGATTCGTATTCGTGTTCTGCAATATACTCTTTTCTACTTTGGAACTTTGTGCCTGGATTGCTTCTGTTTTGTCTTCAAGAATCTTAGTTTTTATGTGTAAAATATTTATTTGTAATAGAAGTTTATTTGCCATTGGTTTGCCAGGCGCGCTATCTATTAGATTTATGGTCTGTGATTCTCTAGTCGAATCTGCTAATTTGGAATTTGTCTGTTTTTGATTCTGTTTGGCCTTATTTATTTTTCCCCTGATAAAAAAAGCTTTTTATTTTTTATCAGCTAATGAGCGGTTTATCTGCCGATCAATCTTTGTCATGCAAACAACTTATGAGTTAGATTAAAAGAATCCACTCTATTTCCTTGTTTTGATCTTCTCAGCCTTTTCTTTTCTTTTTAGACTAAATATTGTAAAGTATCTTTGTTGCTTGCACATTAATCTCAGCAGCCAAAATGGAGTTTGAATTATTAAGCTTTTGAGTTTATGCTGATTAAATGTCTTTGTTTGAGTTAATTGAGTGTGGTTTGATTTGGCAGGCTATTAATCTGGGAAGAATGCTATTATAAACCTTTGCCGTGCCCTCCACACATGTTTGGGATGCCTGATTTGCCTTACCAGAATGGGGAAGGATGCTGGTTTTCTTCAGAGTCTCAGTCATCTCAGCTTGGGATTCAGGAGGAGGTCCGAGTCTCTTCTTTGATTAACAAAATGACTGTAAACAATTCAGCTATCATTGCAGGTGAAGGGTAGGTGTTTTCTGTTATCGTTGATCTGCATATTTAATTCAGGCTTCTTAAAAAAATTTAAAGTGATTTTTTTGTTGCTCCCGACTCAATTGCTGTTTTTTTTTTTTTTTTTTTTTTTTTTTTTTTTTTTTTTTTTTTTTTTTTTTTTTTTTTTTTTTTTTTTTTTTTTTTTTTTTTTTTTTTTTTTTTTTTTTTTTTTTTTTTTTTCTGTTATTCAGCATAATTGGACGGGCTGCATTTACAGGCAGCCATCAGTGGATTCTTTTGAACAATTTCACTAAAGATGCATATCCTCCACAGGTATGAAGTTGATTATCAGCTTCTAGTGGTAGCTTAAATATGCATATTTTTCCTATAAAAGTTTAGAGACTCATATATATGCTTGCGAACTTCATTTTGATTTCTTTGTTCTCTCTTTTTAGGTATATGCTGAAGTGCATCACCAATTTTCAGCTGGAATACAGGTTGGGATTTTCATTATGATGTGTTTTGTTATAAAAAAAAAAAACTTTTTATTGATGTTTCATGATACCATATCATATTGTTTTTGCAGACAGTAGCTGTTATTCCTGTGCTTCCTCATGGGGTTGTTCAACTTGGTTCTTTCTTGCCTGTAAGTCATTTTCTTTTGTTCTGCAATTCTGAAGAGATATAATATACATAAGATCTCCAATGATTTCATCATGCTAGAACACAGAATTATGGTGAGAGGACAGAATATCTCACATTTTATTCAAGAGTGAAGTTCCTGGTTAACTTAAGAACTAAAAAGTTGCATAGCACTCAAGGATCACAAGAATAGATCCATTGTATAAATTTAGGATATCTAGCCTTGAAAGTTGACACATTGACAAGTGAGTTCTTTCAATCACGTAAATCCCCTTTGTCATATAATTCACTCTCTTGATCTAAGTTCTACATGACATGAGTAATATCATTCCATGATTCCTTGATCACAATTTGCGTCTTTGATTAGTGAATAACCTCAAATGCAAGCAGTTTGGAGCTTGCTCGAGATTTTCGTTCTGTTTTGTCATTGAGTTTTACAGACAAAGCATTGCTAGTTTATATTAGTTTTCTCTAGTTTGCATTGTAGTGGTGCCATCATTTTAGAAGCTTTCCTTTCTGCTGTTCCATTGTCCTTCAACTAATGCACCAATACTTGATGATACAGATAATTGAGAATATGGGATTTGTGAATGATGTGAAGAGCTTGATCTTTCAATTGGGATGTGTTCCTGGCACCCTTCTATCTGAAGACTATTCACCTCCCATTGCTGGTGTGCCTGTGTCTGTTGATCCACCACCAGTCATTGCCTCTAACTGCCCTCCATCCGTACCTAGTGGCTCCAATAAGAAAAATAATTCATCGCATGCTTCAATGCCCTTTAGTGTTCAAACACCGTGTCCTCTAAAGGCAGAGACAAATACTTGCCAGGGTTCTGCATTGACACCCCAAACCCATAAATTGAACCTGATATCCAATAACCCTTGCCAACCAAAGGTTATTCCAGCGAGTAAAACAAACTTTGGTAGCCTACAAGAGAATAGAGCTGTGGAAGCTGAAGTAATACCCTCAGATCTTGATTCATGCCTGCAGCAGCATTCTGTTTCATACAATGCAAGATCTGCTTTTAATAACTGGACTGGGTCTGAGTGTTTCGGTGAATCTGGTATAAGTGCCGATAATCTCACATTAATGGAGCAGCAAATCATATCAGCCATTGGGAATCGAGATAATGTTAATCCTTGTATAAATGCCTCGAGTTCATTGAACAAGTCTCAACTAAGAACAGATGGAGACCATCTACTTGGCCACAATATGAGTTCTGGCAGTACTTCACTACTAGGAGGAATCCCAATACATGGTGGGATGAGTACTCTTTTAAGGTCAAATCTGATTACCAGTTCTGGTTCAAAATCTTCCCAAGCATCCACAGTTGATTTTTCTGGAGTAGGAGTGGGAATTGGACCTCAAAATTGTGATTCTTTAACTAAAGCTTTGGCAAATTTGACTAGTCAATCAGGAACCTTTCCCATACATGTAGAAGGTTCTAATCAGAAGATTCTCGTTGTAGATTTAAAGTGTGCTTCATCAAATCAAAAGATAGACTATGATTTGCTTCAGGCCCCTAAACCCCACTCTTTTCATGTTGAGGAACATGTGCCCTTTAGTGGTCAAATCCCTGGTTTTGCCCACGATTGCCTTCATAAAGATGGTAGTAGTCAATCTATGATGACAAAGGATCCTAAAGACAAACTAGATTGTGCTAAACCTCCATCAGGTGATGACCTGTTTGATGTTTTAGGGGTGGAATTGAAAAACCAATTACTGAATCGAAACTGGGATAATCTCTTTACTTATGTATCAGATGCCAATGCAGAAAATATGGGCAAAAAGGTAGCACCTATGAACAAGGAGGGTGTAACAACAGATGCTGATATTTATTCAGTTAAAGAAACAATATCAGATAGTGAAATTTTTTCTGGGATGGGAACAGACAACCTCTTGGATGCCATGGTCTCAAAATCCAAATCTATTGTGAAACAGGATTCTGATGACATGTCTTGTAGGACAACATTGACAAGGAATAGTACTGCTTCTGTTCCTTCTCCTGCACGCAGGCCGGTAATGTCTGGTCATTTCCAAGGTGGATTGTTTGATTTTCCTAAGAATGAGGGTAAAACAGGAGCCATAGAAACTAGTTTGCTTAGGTCCGGATGTAACAAGGATGATGCCGGAAACTGTTCTCAAACTAGTTCTGTTTATGGCTCTCAACTTAGTTCATGGGTTGAGAATAGTGGGAGTGTGAAATGTGAGAATATTGTTTCAACTGGATACTCAAAGCGGCCAGATGAAGGTTGCAAACCAAATCGTAAGAGGCTTAAACCAGGAGAGAATCCCAGGCCTCGACCGAAAGATCGTCAGATGATTCAAGATCGAGTGAAAGAGTTACGAGAAATTGTGCCAAACGGAGCAAAAGTATTTCCTTGCTTATTATTTCATTCCTTATTTTTTGGTAATTTAAATATCTTGTTCAGTCACTGAGTTGTTTTTTTTTTTCTTTGATCTCTTTTTATGACTTAACAGTGTAGCATAGATGCACTTTTGGAACGGACCATTAAGCACATGCTTTTCTTGCAAAGTGTGACAAAGCATTCTGACAAGCTGAAACAAACAGGGGAGTCTAAGGTATGGGACAGTATTCACTCCCGTGGCTTCTACCTTAGGCAGTTGATCTAGTATATATGGTAATATTTTATTTTCGTGGGGAACAATAAATAGAGAAAACATATATTTGTTAACATTGAGAAGTTTTCTTGCCTATTTATTTGGTAGCTCAAATCAAATATCAACTAAACCCTTTTTACAATAAAAAATTGTTCTTCATCATTTATACTATGAGGGACTATAAAGAAGAAATTGTAGTAGATAATTTTTTTATTTGAGGAATTATTTATAATGAAAAAAAATGATCCCTTCATTAAATATGCAGATTATTAATAAGAAAGGTGGGCTGCTTTTGAAAGACAACTTTGAGGGTGGGGCTACGTGGGCATATGAAGTTGGCTCACAATCAATGGTTTGCCCTATTGTAGTTGAGGATCTGAATCCGCCTCGTCAGATGCTAGTGGAGGTAGTGAATGGATTTTAAAGTTCTTTTGGTCCTCATAGATTGCTTTATCTGCTTCATTACCTGTATAATCTGTTTGTTTGGTTATTCTGACAGATGCTTTGTGAGGAACAAGGTTTCTTTTTGGAAATAGCCGACTTAATCAGAGGATTAGGCTTAACCATCTTAAAGGGGGTAATGGAAGCTCACAATGACAAAATCTGGGCACACTTTGCTGTTGAGGTAGTAATACTCCAGATAGGGACATATGTTAACATAACTTCATACATAGGGAATGAATTACTCATGTTATAAGTCTCAGTATCTGACTTATGTTGCCTTCAAGACCTAAGCATTTTCTTGGCACAGAGAGAAATTGTGACTATAGCCTATAAAGTCCTGTACCTGAAGTTGTGTCTGCATTGAGTAGATATAGTGATGTGTCCAGCAGGCATTTTAGTGTGTAGGAATTTTTTCACTGGTATAGGAATGTAGGATAGCTAAAATCATAGGTCTCCACATTCTCGGTATGCATATTCAGTGCTTGTTTGGTTCAGTTTTTTTTTGAGGAAATGATCATTTACTTTTGGCAGCTTCCTAAGAGAGCTATTGAAAGTAAGATTATTTCCTTTGGAGAGATAAGATAGTCCAAAAGCAAGCATTTAATATTCTGTTTTCAGTACTTAAAAAAAGTTATATTTTATTTTTTATAAATGCTGACCAAGAATGTATCAAATAATTAGAGACAAATCATTGTAACAAACCAAACATCATTGCCCCAAAGTATTGATACTATGTAGTGACTGAGTTCATGAAAAGAAGCCGAAAAGATCTCCATATTAAAAAAGAACAACTACTGCAGGTTGCCTTTCCGATGTTTATGCTATTTGAGACTTGGCTTAAAAAAAAGCCTTACTTAAAGGATAATAATATTTAGCTCTTCATCCTTCATCCTGTTAACCATTTTAAAATTAAATTGCAGCATGAGACATTTCATGCTTTTTTTTTCTTTCTGTTTTTTTATTTTTATTTTTTTTAATTTTGATGTTATCTGCTTTTAAAAGCAAAAGTTTGATGCATGATGTTAATGAATCCAATTTAGTTATTAATTTAATATGCAGGCAAACAGGGATATAACAAGGATGGAAATATTTATGCCACTTGTTCGTCTTTTGGAGCAAACGGTGAAGGGCAACACATCTTCATCCAATGCAATTGATAACATGGTGTATCACTCTTTACCACAGGCTACGCAGATACCAGCAACAGGAAGGTCTAGTAGTTTGCAGTGAACCCACCTGTTACATGTTTTCTTAGTAGGATGTGTTGAGAGCAAGTCCGGTATGCGCTTGCGATGACTGACATCAAATCCAATCTAAGATTTCAGGTGGTCTTGACTTTGTCTAACTGTTTTACATCTCATATCTGAACTCATTTTGAAAGAGTGTGTGTAGGAGGCACTAGGTAGTGGAAATCATGTTAAGATAAATATGGATTCCTACGTTGTAATCTTGAATGTTTCCTTCTGTGCCGGCCAACATAATGTATACTGACTGTGTTGGCATTTTCTACTGATATTATATTACTGAACTCTTAGATGACTTGCTTCCATGTTTTATAATTGTGTGGAGTTGTTACCAAAGCAGTTGGTCTTGTGATTCAGATCAGATGTATAGATATTGTAGGATATGGAAAGAATGGTCTCATGTGCTTATTAGCTTGCTACACACTTTCTTCTGTGCCCTTTTACTCCAGGCTTTAGAAAGTTTGTACCATATACGTTATATATTTTGTGAACTTGAAAGTTTTGTACCATGTTATGTAAGTTCTATTTGTGGTTTTTACTTTGTACATCAGTGCAAACAGTGCCAAGGAGTATTTGATTTGGGATCAAGAATTTCAGCTGAGCGTTTGAGCCATTTGACTTGTGTTCTGTTATACTATCAGCAAACAGTAGAAGACCATGGTTGAACAGCAAACCAGGCGATTAATCAAGAGATTGAGAACTAACAATGGTGGCAACATTTTGAAATTAAGAATTTAAGGAGTACTGTCTATAGAAATGTTACTAATTAGGGCGTCATTTGTATGTGGAAACACAATAGTGAACTCGGAAAGTAGATGAATAGAACACTTATGTTGTAGTGTGCACGATGTGTGTGAATTAGTATTGTATTTTCTACATCGTTTGGGGCAAAGATGATCGATACAACTTCATACCTAGCAAACAGATCTCCATGCAATTGATCTGAAAATTCTACACAAGGTATGACCTGGTTAACGTGTAACTATTTCTGATTTGAAAATATTTGGTTCTATTACGTATGGGCACGTGAGTGTTGGTAAACTTGAAGCTTGGGTGAAAAGGTGTATATTTCTAAGGTATACATGAAGAAAGGGATACAAATTGCAGTACGCGAAAAAGTTGAACTAATTCAAGATCTTATCAATAGAGATGTTACATTTAAGGAAGTGGCAATGATAAATCAAAAGAGAGAATGAAATAGAGATAAAGTAAAGATAAACCATGGTGCTAAGAAACAAGTGAAGCTAGAGAATGACACTTGGAACGATATAGATTAAGAATAAGACATATACCTGCCAAATACTCCAGCTATTGCTCAACTTGAAGTAGAACAAGATGAATAGAGACACTAGTAGATAAACTAGAGAATAACCATATAGTTACCAGCATGGAAGGACGATCGACATATTTGAAAACTTCCAAGATATTTGAATTTTGTTACTTGTGCACTTGACTTGTCAGATATTTTATCATATAGTATAACCGTTGCCTTTTCTGTGGAAGACGGTGTAAGAGGAGATGAAATGTCAGCCTATCCCATATCCTAACATTTTTTTACTCCCCAAATATTTCCAAGAATTGTAATATTAATAATTTTTACAATCCTTTGACTCTACTCAACAGAACAAATATTATATTATATTTATCTAAAAAACCGATAAAATAATCAATAACTGTTATTCAAATTCCTTATTTCGTTCAACCTAAGTAACTTACTATTTAATGGTAAAAACCTCCCAACATTCTGCTCCAGTGTCAGCTTTGTGTTTATTGATAAACAGTGACGGACAAAAAAATTTATTTATGTCCTCCAAATATTTTTTTTTAAAGAAAATTTAAATTAGCACTCTATGTACAAGGTTATGATTTAATTTTTGTTCGTGAACTAAAAAATTAACTAATACAATTTTGTTTTTGGAGAAATAAAACAAGAGAATTAGATGGCATAATTTGATCTTAACTTAAGGAAAAAAATTTAAATTCTTTTTATCTTTATGTTTTTTTCTATAAATGTTTACAAGAAATTTATCTAATCAGACTCATAAAGTATAAGTTAACTAACACATGTTTGTGTTGTCATTGATAATTTCTGTAGCACTCATTCTAATCCAAATTTAAGGTACAAGTTACAAAATGTATCCTTTTACAAATTTAAGATGTTTGTTTGCCGGTTTCAATTTGGGTTTTGGATCTTATTTTTTTATTTGTGTGTTGGTGCTTGGTTATAATATGACTCATTGGGTTTGTGAAAATTGATTGGACATGGTCTAAGTAAAAAGATGGTCCATATATTGTCTGGCTTACTTTTTCTGGTTTCTTGACCAATTTTCAGGTATCCCATTTCCTCATTTTTTAATCTTTCAAGGAAGGTGTGTGAATTGTATACATTGTTTGAATGTTTTGATGTAATTGCTAGGATAGCAACTCCCCTAAGGCTCTCTACTTTGCTGCTTTTGTTCCTTTCATTAACTGTTTGAGGCTTTTGGTCAATGATGTCTCACTTGTTTATGATATTATCATAAATTTCATGTCCGCACTTGCGAATATTTGTCCACACATAAGTTTGTCATTGTTGATAAATATAATTCATATTCTTCGATATTGATTCATTCAATTTGGGCTATCTATAATGTATAGTAGTTACTAACCTTCCAACACTTAACTCCAGCGAGATAATAAATATTATTCTCAGAAGGAAATGATAAATTGATAAGAACTAGAAACTATTGCGGCTGTCCTTTTTAAATTATTAAACTTAACTCTTAAACACATATATCCGTTGCTTTATTGTTAATGTGCTTCCATTAGTTTTTGTCCACCAACAATTAAGCACATCAAACTTCGCAGTTGTTTCTGGTACGCCACTTGAATCGAATCACCTGAGTCATGATGGATGTCCACACACGCATGGCTTTTTTGCTACTAAATGTGATTGCTTATCATTATGTAAGGACTTTGGCGATCCCTAGCATATACCATTCGTTTAATTTAGTTCACTTGCTTTTATAATAATAAAAAAAAGAACTACTATTACATTATTATTTAGAGGTTTTTTTGTTATGCATATGTAAGGAAGAGATATTATTATGAGTATGTAAAGAAAAGATATATTATAGATCGTCTTATTTTTATATATAGAAAAAGATTATTTTCGAATTAGAACTCATGACCAATAAATAAGTAAACACAATTTTACTATTGTGTTAACACTCGTTCTCATTTTTATAATAATAATAAGACTAAAATATTTTTTATTTCTATAAATATCAAAATATTTAAAATTATCAAAAAAAATTATATATTATTTGTTGTCGCAAAACAGAAATGTACAGCTAGGAACTTAGCTCAAATATGTCCATGTGTGACATTAGTCAATTGGACATACACGTGTCAAACTCTAACCTTCTCTCTCCTGAATGACAGAACGAACCAGTGCCCCGACCACCACCCAGTTCCTGCCTAGATCCGCCACCCATTGACGTCGGCACCGTCTCTGTTTAAGGAAAAGGGAGATGTCTTGACCACGGAAAAGACATCTTGGAGGTGCGCGATGACTAATTAGAAAAGAAACAGTATGCTCATTACAATAACTTTATAAAGGAACCAACTAATCAGAATAGAGGTAGAAACTCTAGTTCCTTCAAATCCTAAATTACTAAGGCCTAAAATTCGATGGCTTCTTATTCATGGAGGTGCGCGAGGGGTGAGAATGGGGCTGGGAAGGGAGACAGTGGCCAAAGTGTCACTTTTGAAAAAATAATTATCCAAAATGTCATGCCTATAGTAATATTTGCCAGAATGTCAAGTAGGTTTCATTGGCGAAATTGGTGGACTGATGTGGTGAGGAGCTATTCGACACGAAATTCGCTACATGAATAAGCGAATTTGTGGTTCCACATGTCGGAGAAGGAGTATTTTGCTTGATAGGCTAGCGAATTATAATTAAAAAAAAAAATCAAACCAACTACTTTTCAAATTGTTTCACCTATTTTTTTATTCAAATAATTGAATTGATTTAGAAGATCGATTTAAAATTGAACTATTTTGAATTAATTTTAAATTGATTATAAGAATTAGATTAATTTTAAATAAATTTTCTAACTATTTTTTATTTTCAAATATTTTTTTATTTAGTTGAAAATTAATTCTATTAACTAAATTAGTTTTAGTAAAACAATACAGTTTTTTTAATCATTTTGAATAAAAACAGGTATTTTGAATCAGTTTTAAATTGATTATAAGAATTAGATCAATTTTAATTAGATTTTCTAACTGTTTTTTATTTTCAAATGTTTTTTATTTAGTTGAAAATTAATTCTATTAACTAAATTAGTTTTGTAAAACAACATAGTTTTTTTAAAATTATTTTGAATAAAAACCGGTGGTTACCATCCAATTGGGTTGAAAAGGTATGCAAAAATAAAGGGGTAGCATATGCTACACGAAAGCAAAAGGGAAACGTTACATATTTCACATATTTCGCAGCTCCCTCAAGCGAAATACGTCTAGATCGTCAGCTAATGGGGTGACGCCACATTAGCTCACCAATTTTGCCTATGAAGCCAGCGAATTATGTCACGTGGCATTCCAACAAATATTACTGTAGATGTGACATTCTGAATAATTGTTTTTGTAAAAGTGGCACTTTGGCCATTGTCTCCTGGGAAGGGATATGTTCATTTTGGGTTTGGAAATTGATATTGATGGTTGGATTTGGTTCCAGGGTGATGAGTGGTGGTGGTTGGGTTTGGTTGCCGACTGGTCGGTGGTGATTTTGTCTAATGAACTAGGGTTGTTGATGGGGAACTCAGTAATTTTTGCACCAGTATTAATGTAGAATAAGTTTTTCTACAATTATAATAATAATCAATATAAAAAAGTTAAAAAACCATTAGTACCATTCACACACATAGACTCGAATTAGATTCGAGTTATCGAAGTCTAATTTTAAACTAAAAAATAATATATTTAAATTTTACAGAGATAAAAATATATCTAAAATTTTATAGAAACAAATATCAAATATTTTAATATTTGTAAAAATGAAAAATATATTTTAATCTAATTAAATTTTAAAGTACAACAAAGTGAAATTAGAAGAAGAATAAATTAATAAACAAATAAAATTAAGGTGTGTCTTAATCAAATCTATCTATCAAACTTATAGAATTTGTAGTTGTTTGGCACAAGTTGGAAGTGGCATATTAGTGCATTTCCTGATCATCAAAGTTTATACAACAAAATCAGTGCTTTGGTCAAACACAAAGTATCACAGCGTATTATTTTTGTTTAGATATGTTGATGGTGGCTATGAGAGGACCTAGATGACAGCCTAGTTAGTAATTCTGAAGAGACTGCAAATTTTGATGTTGGTGCTTAATTGTAACAAATCCAGGTGCCAAAGAATTAGCAGATAGACCATCCTTTTTTACTTCATTGAAACGTCGTAATTAATCTTCCTTCCTAACATGGCATTCACCATTCTTTAGTAGTATTAAGTATAATACATATCTCTTGATGGACTTCTGTGGACGGAACATACCCCGTTTCTCGTTGAGTTGTTGATAATGCAGTGTTCTCCATTATTCATCCAGAAATCCTTTTTTTTCTTCCTATATCTTCTTCGAATTATGGAGGACATAAAAATCCAACAAATTAAATATTAAATTATTGAGAAAAGATAAACTTACCAGTGGCTCATCAAATTAATGGTTAAACTCAGCAACGGGAATATATATATTTCATTAAACTCGGTGTGCAACTAGCTCACGATACTATATAAAATTATTAGATTGAAAAATGCTTTTATGAGGTCGTGTTTAACTATGAGTGTAGTAGAAGAAACGGAATGAAGTGGG
Organism: Glycine tomentella; assembly: GCA_007407185.1. Classification (NCBI taxonomy): domain Eukaryota; kingdom Viridiplantae; phylum Streptophyta; class Magnoliopsida; order Fabales; family Fabaceae; genus Glycine; species Glycine tomentella. The sequence continues at coordinate 92,473 of PYAF01006334.1, forward strand.
ATATAAAAAGTGTGCGTCCTCAAACCCGTAGGCTCGCCGTTGTATTACTGTATGGCACTACTAGAAATCCAACCAAAGCACTTGTACAATAGCAAAATGTTCTCTGTATATATTCAATTTTAATATATGTATGAACTATGAAGAATGCTTCGCGGAACCCATGTATATTTAAAATCGAAACTCGCTACGTCGTCTCCCATTACTTGCGATGTAAGTGCACAAAAGTTCTAACAAATAAAAAAACTAATTAAGTCACCGCAAGAAACAACAGAACCGGCAAGTGGAAATTAAACACCCTTACTCCAAAAATAAAAATAAAAAAATCAGTTCATGTATTATATAGTATAGCACTAGTCATAACACGTCAAACTTTGTCAGAATCATATTGTGTCATTCCCAGGTTGTGTGCTCTACGACACTACTATAAATAGGACATGAAATTATGGATTTCCAATGAGAGTGTTTTGGCTTTAAAACATTATCGATCTCCATTTTCGCTCTTAGATTCAAACACGCAAATTAACAAGCCCCATATAGTTGATTTTCTGTAAATTTTAAAAGGGGTTGTTCAATTTTAGTTGCCTCTACACTAAATGGCATCTGAAGCAAATGGAAACAATGAAGGAGTAGCTGCTGGTGTCAGAGTCACCAAGATTTTGCAATGGTTGATGGCCTTGCCTAGCGAGTTTAGTGCTAAGGTAATGGAAGTGACGTCACAATCACAACTAAAGAAAGTGGGAAAAGAAGATCCAAGAAGGGTGATTCAATTCATGCGTTGAAAGTAGCACTCTCCATCACCTTAGTTTCCGCATTTTACAATGTCAAGCCTCTTTATAATGATTTTGGCTCATCTGCAATATATGCCGTTATATCCGTAGGCAAGTTCATTTTATTGTTATGTTTAATTTAACAAAAAATTAGCATTAAACAATTATGTAGAATGTGTAGTTGATTTCTGATTCACGTGCAATTTGGTTTTGTGACACATGCAGGAGCAACACTTGGAAAAGGTTTAAATAGAGGTTTTGCAATGTTTTTGGCTGGTGCTCTTGGGCTTGGATCTTATTACCTGGTGAATTCAATTTCAAAAGAACACATAATGGAGCCCATACTTATTGGAACCTTAATTTATCTGATAAGTAAATGTCTACATGTCCAATGGAATTTCACTACTTTAGAAGCAAGCTAAAAAGCTAGACAAAATTATCAAATTTGAATTATTGCAGCTGCAGGAATCACATATTTTCAATTTTTACCTCAAATAAAAGCGAGATATGATTACGGGTTACTGGTGTTCAATTTGACATTCCGTTTGGTGTCTGTGTCAAGCTACAGAGACCACGAGGTACTAGACATTGCACTAAAAAAGGTAGTCACAATAATCTCAGGTGGTTTAATTTCTGTATCAATGAGCATTTTCGTGTGTCCCATATGGGCTGGTGGTGACCTTCACAATCTAGAATCTAAAAATATTGAAAAACTAAGCAACTTTCTAGAAGGTACGTACGTACCTTCCAATTTTGTAAAATTGGCGTACTTTACGAGCATTTTTTATGAGTTATGTGTAGCTCCATTATTTATAATTGTCAAGATTGACAGTGCAAATCAAATTGAAGGTTTTGGAGAGGAATATTGGTTGGAGGGTGGAGAATAAAAAAAATCGTTTATGCAAGGATATAAAAGTGCTCTTACTTCAAAACAAGTTGAAGAAACTTCGGTGAGGAGAACAAACCAAAACTATGTTCTAGAGTGGTAAAATCACAATGTCCTGCTTCTTGATTCAAAATTATTTATATATTTTTTGCAGGCCAATTTTGCAAGGTGGGAACCCTGCCATGGACGTTTCAGATTTCGTCATCCATGGCAACAAAACTTGAAGATTGGAAACTTGTCAAGGCAGTGTGCCTATCTTATTGATGCCCTTAATGGCTTCCTTAACTCTGAAAAGGTACTAATTGGCCTCTCATTTTATTGTGCGTATGGAACATTCTTAGTAAAATTAGAGGTTTTCAAACAAAACTAAATCGTTTAGTCAAATTGATCTAACAACAATGGATATTGAAAAAAGAAGCCGCCAAAATATCATTTTTTTTTTTTTTTTTTTTTTGGGTTTTGTGGGGTACAGGTTCAATTTACGGTTTCTACTATAAAACATGAACTGCATCAAACCAAATCAAATATCATATTATGCTTGGATTGATTTTTCTTTTATACTTTAATATAAAATTTTATTTTCTTAGCATGAGTCACGACACAATTTTAATAATAATAGTATGCGATTCTATATGTGCAGTTCGAAGTTTAATATCATGTTTTTATGTTTGGTTCAAATTTTATCGAAAAACTAAACTAAACCGCCAACAGACACTCCAAAGTGGAATGAATACTTAATTTATTTTCATGTTTATCTAACAGACACCATTAGAAATCAGAGGCAAAATAGCAGAGTCATGCATCAAGATGAGTACAGAAGCAGGAAAGGCTTTAAAGGAATTAGCAGTGGCAATCCACAAAATGATTCCACCATCTGCTGCAGACCCTTACATTGCCAAATCTAAGATTGCTGCCACCAACTTTAGGTCCATCATGAAAACAGGATTGTGGGAAGACACCAATCTCTTTGAGGTTATTCCTCTTCTGACAGTGGCTTCCCTATTGGTCTTCTTTCACTGAGAGACTAGCAGAGTCAATACAAGATTTTCCCACCCTAGCCAAATGCAAGATCAAGGACGGTAAAGTTGTCGCAGAGCACCCACATGAGGAAGAATCTCTGCAACCATGTTCTAACAACAGTGGACCACAACATGTTATTATTACTATAAACCAGCCCTCCTTAAACTTATCACATAGTGGGAATTCCTAGCTGTTTTCATTCTGCTTACTAATTGATCTATTAATATAACGAATGAAATGTAATATAAAAATTACTCTTAATTACTGTGAACTCTCACAGACGAGTCATCCAATAAAGATACTTGTGACTTTTTGGAGAAATGATCATTATGACTAAGGCAATTTTTTTTACAACATTTAAGAATTAAAAAAATCAAGCCATTGTTATTATACTTAACAAAGAAAACAATACTGGAAGTCGGTTTGGGAACCAAATTCTGAATGCAAAATATTTTTGAGCATTTGGGGAATCAACTTTCAAAAGCGGGTAACATGATAGTAATTGAAACATTATTTACGAATAGAAAAACCTCGCATCACTAAGAATTCATAGGTAGCAATGCACTTGTGCAACTATCGGTGAGACTAACAGTGTTCTTTACAAACTTTGTCACTAAACAAATATGCCCTTAAGTTGTAATAAGTCTCATCTAAGCCTAGCTTCTCTCAGGCCATGAATCCCTCAAGGAATATCTTCTTAGGGCACCTCGTGTCCCATCTATAAGTTGATTTCTGAAGCCTGTTATCACGTCTCATAAGTCATAACTATAACCCATAATTATTTATATTTTTCGTAAACTTGTCAGTTAGTTCTGCAGCCTCTTCTTTGAAGCTTCAAAATTTGTTCTTTTTTCTGGTTTCACTGGAAGATTAAATCGAGAAGCAACCATTCTTACGATAATTTGATCTCTGTGCCCCCTTTCCCATTTTTTTACCTGATACTCTCCCCAAATTATATACGCTGCTGCCCCTCTTTATTTTGACAATTTGAATTCGGTTTTGGTCACACCAAACTCACATTGTGTTTTTGTAACAATATTTTGTAATGATGTTAAAAATTTAGGTTTTTGAAAACCAAATTCTTAACGCTTTTTATTATTATCTAAAATTGTTTAAAAAGTCTTTGTTTTTGCTGAATTTTAAAAAGCCTTTTTAGTTAGTATAAATATTAAATAAAGACTATTGAAAAAAATATTATTGTGTAAAATAGTTAAATATAAACCTACAAATCAAATAGTAGTTAACTACAAATGTAAAAATCATATCAGTTGGTATCCAAAAACTTCCCTTAAGAAATTATATTTTGCTTACATATATAATATAATGAAGAAATTTTTTGCTATTCAGGAAAAAATAAATTAATAAAGAAGAGACAAGATTTTTAAGAATAGCTAGGGTAAACACGGTAGTCACGTCACGTACGTCAAATTCTCCAACAGCTGGTTGGTAAACTTTCAAAAACCATTCACTTAGCAAAAGAAACAAAAACTTAAATATCATAAAATATCCATTAAGCAGTCACATTATTTCTCCGTGGAAATTGTGTTTACAAACACGGTAATGGACGAATGTATCCATGCGCACACTTTGCAGCACCCATTTTCACACTATACATGATTCAATTCCACAGGATTTCTGATCTCTCTCGTGTCCAGACATTGTATGCTTCAAATTTCATGTACTTTAATTAACACGGTGACACACCCATGACATTTGCACAACGTTTACTTCTAGTGTCAGTACCCACATGATCATGGTCAAAATCCTTAAATAACTAGTTTGGCCGGTAATTGAAATTGGCACGACAAGAGCCAAAAGTGGATTTTCTTTTTTCCCATTAGTTCAACTTCAACATCACCAATTTCTGAAACAACGAGTGTGTTACAATTTACATGCCTTCATGACTTCATCTCATGCTGATTTTTAGGAATTCTTGAGCGTTCGCATATTAATTAAATAAGGAAAAAGCTATGTCATCATGTTGTTTTGTGGTGCAAGTTAAGTTGTTTATTTCAACTATATAAGTTGGCAAGTTGAAAATTGCCGGCTTCAGATGACTGGCATTTTGGTAATATAGGCCGCTAATTAAGGATATGGATTAGTAACAACAAATCATTAACAAGTCTATTAAGCGTGTAACAGCTAAAAGCACTTGATTAAGCACAAGAAGAATAGCATGGAATATGTTATGCATGTCGCTAAAATAAAACATAACAGAGCAATGTTAAAACATAAAACCAGGTGAACAATATCTTCAAATATTTAAAGAGTAATAGCATATCTTCTTATAAATCTTAATTTCTAATAATATAAAAATATTAAAGGAAAAATATATTTAATGTCTTAAAAATATAAAGATATAAAAATATTATTCAATACTTTCCCTACAAAACAAAGGGGAAAATGTTATCGTAAGATTTAGAATCAATCATGTTTAAATTCAAAACTATATATATATATATATATATATATATATATATATATAGTGGAAGAAAGGCAGTTCGTGTCTGCATTTATTTATTTATTTTGGGTGATATAAAGTAATTGGAAAGTTAAAATAATAAAGGAGAAAATAAAGATTGAATATATAGAAAATAAAAAGTAAAACAAATATTATAATATGAAATTAAAGAGTAAAATAAGTAAAAGAAAAGTGGAAACGGAATCTCTATATATAAAGTAGTGGAAACAGAGAGGTGGTTACACTATTAATGAGAGTATTAGCTTTATTAATTGTTTAGATAATTGAAATACTGCCCTTTAAAAAATAATTGAAATACAGTATTTTTTTAATAACGATGTTTAATTTTATTGCTAAAATGAAACACCAATAATTAACAAGGAAATATTTCCCTTGCTTTATCCAAATGATGACGTCAGTTATCCTCACTTGCTACATCAAACTCTATTTAACACCTTACAAATAGAGAATACATATAACCTAATAGAAAGAAAGGAAGGAGCGAGACAATAATAATATACATTTAAAAATCAAATAAGGTAAATGTTAACATCAAAAGTGTACACGCTATCCGTCCCATTTGATTTGACACTTAAGATTTTGCTATAGGAATTATGAAAAAACAATTAATATTTTTAGATTCGTAAAAAAATTGTGCAATTTTGTTAATACATTTTTTTACTTTCATATTAATTACATTATCTCTCTCATAATATATATATATATATATAAATTAATTTCTCTCATAAAAATATTTAATATTTCATTGATATTATAAAATGACCATAAAAACGGGACAAAAAAGAAATCGCTAAAATGTCCAACAAAATTGAATGAAGAGAGTATTAAATTAGTGAAATGGAAATTGGCATTTTTCTATAAGGAATGGGTTTGAGTTATACATGGCCAACTTTAAAAAAACATTATAACATTTATTTTAAAAAAATGTTCAAAATAATCTTAACCATTGATTTTTATCAATGCTTAACCAATTGGGGCTGTTCAAAATCAGTTTTGTATTTAACCAATCCCAAGAATTGTTTAGACCGGTTGAATTAATTTGTCGATCCAGTTCAATTTTCAAAATCAAGATATTATTTTTAAAGCTTCTTCAGAATCATGATATGAAACACAACAAAGGTATCCAAATTAACTGATTATGATATTTTTTGGGGGATCATATTTTAAATGTGCTGTGTATATTTAACTTCAATTATAGGCTTCTATTGGTCATTGCAAGTACGTCCTTCAGCTCAGTTTTGTTGAATATATATATATATATATATATATATATATATATGTCTCGCTTTTGTATGTTTGTATAGTTCTTCTTTAATTAAGGAAATTATATATATATATATATATATATATATATATATATGTGTCTCGCTTTGGTATGTTTGTATTGTTCTTCTTTAATTAAGGAAATTTAAGAAATATTGCCCAAATGCATATCATACTGATCAGATATGCAATTCAAATGCATAACATGTTATGATATATATGCAAATTCAAATGTTCAGTCAGGAATAAACAACCAGTCAACGACCTATTTTCTTGCATGTACTTGTACGTACACTTTTGTTTATAGCTCTCAAATCAGCTTTACAAGTAAATGTAGCACAGTTCACACTTGAGTAGTAAAGTTCCCTTACCTAATAGTATTCTTTAATTTTTTATACAAAACTTTAATTTTGTATGACATGCTTTAATGTCACTTTCCATGCACACAATCCTGATGATCTAGACTCACAATGGGTGGTTCTTGGGTAAGCGTTGTAAATCTCTTTAATCTCTATGTCGTGTATGTATGTGACTGGTATGCCACACCTCATGTTCAGTTACTTTTTAATTAATATAATGAACTTTTTTCTGTGAAAAAAAAAACAACAACGGGTGCATGGTTCCACCACTATCCGGCCACTGTACTACGTGTATAATACTACCTTTTATTAGGCACCTAAGTATGTTCTAAAAGCAACCCAAGGATTGTTTTAGGCGGTTTTCATTCTTGTATTGGGATATATATCCAAGAGATGTAAATCAAAAGAGACAATTTTATACTTGTGGAAGTAAAATACAATGATATATAATAAATGGAAGGGGCAGCATGGATGGATCGAGTAAAACAAAATTCACATATCGTTGCTTGGATTCATGATTTAATAAAGAAAAAATTTAATTTCTATTCAGAATTTTAAGTTAAAATAATAGAATGACAAGAATAATGAATTTATTATGTCTATTTTTCCCATATTAGAAACACACTACTCGCTCTATTCTAAATTAATTGATTTTTTAGCATTGAAATATATTATTTTGAGTAATGTTCTCACTTTCAATGAAAAATTAAAATATTTTCTTGAAAGACTCAATAATACATTAATGTATGGAAACTAGAAAAGATAATATCAATATTTTATTAAAATAATTTCATACTTAATAAATATTATTATCTTGAAAAACTTATTTTTTGAATATGTATAAAAATCTCAAACATCAGTCAATTTAGACGTGTGCAATGGTAAGAGCGATCAATTACTCTTTCACTGATATATATATATATATATATATATTAATTAACCTTGGAACATCTTTAATAATGCAATTATGAAGTTACTTAACTCACTTTTTTTACCCTACCATGTTATATGAGAATATAAAGATTTTTTTATTTCAATGATACAAAAACATAAAAAAAAAATAGTTAAATAATACACGCCAAAAAATATTTAAGCATATGATACAAATTATTGTGGAATTTTTTTTTTTTTACATGGTTGAGAATAAAATGCTTTTTCTCAACATGTTGCAGGGTGGTGATGACGACGTGGCACACGGCACTGGTGAAATCCTCCACTCCCAATGGTTCCGGAGACATCTCGGTTAACCCCAAGGTATTACTTGCTGCAACTGTGATTTGATGTGATATGCACATTCTAATTCACATTCATTTGGTTTCTCTTTGCAGGATCCTATAGCCACTGTTGAGGGTAAAAAAGGTCCGGATAATGCTGAGGATAAGGGCGATGCTGATGTGAAATTAGAGGTGATGCCTAGTTATTGGCTTTGAATCTGTCATATTCGTTGTTACTGTTTGCAAAAGCTTTTTTTTTTTTTTTTTTTTTCCTTTTTCCAGCCACTTTGAATGTTGGATTATGAGGATGTTGAACAGTTGTGGAGATTAAGAAGAGAGAAGAAAATCTAAAAAAATAAAAATTATCAACTATATAAAAAAAATTGTATAAATGAGAATTGCATAGTAATTTATATCATATGCATAAATCGTTTTTTATGTGTATTATTTAAATAATCTTTTTATTTTTTTTATTAACAAGTAAAAATCTTGAATTAAAAACTTCATAATTATTTCCATATATATACAATCTCTTCCAATTGTCTATAAACTCTGTCTCGGTCAAACAAAGAGCAAAGAGACAGAGTAAATTCAAGTATTGAACTTTTTTAGTTAAAAGTGAGTAAATTAATTACTCTTATCATATAAAATATTGCACATATATACTAATTATTAAAGATTCTTACAAAATAATATTAATAATTACTCCTCTCCTATTTATTTAATAGATTCACTTTTATAATATCTCTCTTTCTAAAATAAATGACTGCTCCTGTTGTTATCGCTGTTAGTGACATAATTATTACTATCACCATTGGCTTCAAATTGATCCATTTTTGAAAAAAAAATCCTTTTTCTTTTTTCTCTTCAAGTGAATTTCATTTCTCATATATATTTTGTAACTAAATTTTTCTTTCAAAGTGATTCTTCTTCATCTAACATCTTCCATTTTCACTTCTCCGAAAAGTACTAATTAATTGAACAATTACATAATCTTTTACTGCCAGTCCTCTTTCTTTTGTTTTACATATTGTTTCCAACACGCCCAAGCAATTAAAATGGTTCCCATATCTATTTAATTTCCATCTAAATTAAGAAAGTCATCAATATTTATTGGTTTCAATCTTTCACAAAGTATAGACACGTATCCACACTTTAATTTCCATATCTATATATTGAAGTATTTAAGATACCAGTTCTTTTATTTTATAAGTATGGTTTGAACAATTTTTACATGTATCAAGATATCATCAGATTTATAATATTTACACGTCCTCTTTCATCAATTCAGTTAGATATATTGATATCAATTCTTTTTTTATTTCCAATTAAAAATGTGATGATTTAATTCTCTAATAAAAAAATAATAATAACCTTTTTCTAAAATTATAGCTGGCATAGTGAATTAGACTATGGGACATAAATTATGACTAAGCCAATTCATTCTTCAACGTTACCCTCTGTCCCTTTCTCATTCTCTTAACTCTTTTCCCTCTCTCCCCTTAAATAAAAAATAAAAATAATGGCAGATAAAATTAGTAAAACGCTAACCCGTACATCAATGTCACCCCCAATCAATGACCTTCAGCATTGTTTCATATGTGTATCAGATTGATGGTACATGAACCTCTTTCACACTACAACTATAGATCACTAGTGTATTTTTTTATATATTGAGATCGCTATTTTTTTACGTCATGAAACATGCTTTGTCTCCCTAACGTGTCAAATTTGTTTGCATGTAGGCAATATTCCTATATATATGAACCCAGCTAGAATTACCTTACCAAGCGTGCATTCTTTATGTATTTCAACTCATTTACTTAATTCCTTCAATTTGAGCAATAAAAAATGGCTTTGCCAGCAGGTGCCGAACACGCCACAGGCTACACTCATACATGGAAAACCCTACTCGAGAAATCACAAGCTAAGTTAGGTAGCTTCACAAACATGGTAATAAAACTCGGAAAAGATGACCCCAGACGAGTTATTCACTCCTTTAAGGTGGGAGTGGCACTAGTTTTGGTCTCTATTTTGCAATATTTTCGTCCCTCCTTCTATGTTTTTGGTGACAATATAATGTGGGCTGTTCTCACCGTCGTTCTCGTCTTAGAATTTTCTGTGGGTGAGTAGCCATACTTTAGAATTCGTTTCATTAATATTGTATACTTATGCTAACAAATGCTATATATATATATATATATATATGATGTTGATTTACGAACTATATTTTTGTAACATTTTTCAGGTGCAACACTCGGAAAAGGTTTAAACAGGGTGTTGGCAACGGGGCTAGCTGGCGCTTTCGGTGTTGCAATCCGTAGAATAGCTAGTTTTTCTGAGGATAAAGGAAAGACTGTACTGATTTCAATAATGTCTGTCTTTTTCATAGGTAATTAGTAATTAATTAATTAACAATTCATAAATTAACAACCTATTAATTAATGTACCAAAAAAAATGTTGTTAATTAATTGAATTCTATAATCTGCAGCTGGAACAGTGACATTTATGAGATTTTCACCGCGACTGAAGGCGAGATACGATTATGGGTTGATTATATTTATAATGACCTTCTGCTTAGTGTCTCTTTCGGATAATACGGAGAATGAACTATTAGAAGTTGCACAAGAGAGGTTATTAACGATCATCATTGGGAGTTGTATAGCTATTGTTGTATGTATTTGCATATGTCCCGTTTGGATTGGCCAGGATCTCCATAATCAAATTGCTGGCAATATTGAAAAGCTCGCGGACTTTTTGGAAGGTAATGTTAATTATTTCATTTCCGGTGCAATCAAACCTAATATACCAACAGTATTCATTGTCATATCTAAATCTTGAGAATTACACTTATTTCCTTTATACTGTAAAAAAGGACATTAAAAAGTAAGTGCGTGAAAAAATAGGTTCTTCTTAAATCAAAGTGTTATAATATTTTTACACTTTTTTATTTATCACATTACTCTTTTCTTTCATTTTTTTTTTCTATGATCTTATCTCTTTCTTAATTGCAGAAATACTTATAGACAGAGATGTAAATTTTAATTTCTCAATTCAGAAACCTTCTTTGATTCGGTGTATGAGTAAAACTCATTGTGCAAGTCTAAACATAATAAACGACACTGAACATAAATTTCAGTCCAAACAAACAACATGACTACCTTTTTTTTCTTATTTATTTATTGGTTCTCGAGTAGGGACTGAAATATCTTGTCCATGTTCTTTTTTCGGTCTTCTTTTCTGACTCGCTATTAAGTGTGTACCACGGAAAAAAAAAATAACAAAAGGGGAATAAACATGCATGTGTAGAGAATTTGATTCCGAAGACAGGTATACCAAACTGATCATAATTAATATATAGGGCTTCATTAACGATGTTTACCATTCGATAACTTATATATATACATATATATATATATATATATGTGTGTGTGTGTGTGTGTGTGTGTGTGTGTGTAGAAAATGCTTCGAAATTCTTAGGTTTGGTCTTTGTGATTGATGCGTAATGGAATGGATTTTAGTAATGAGTTTTTGACTTTATTATTCTGCTTGATCGATTTGACTAAATGCCCTCCCTCTTGGTCCTGTCTGCTAATGTAAGTTCAGTATTGGTGTAATAACCCTTTTATGTTGCATAAAACTATGTTGTTCTGATGTGGTAAATCAAAAGGAGATTACTCATGCATTTTCTGTATGTTTCAGGTTTAGACAGCAAAATTTTGTTACTTTTATACGGGCCACTGTAATTTGCTGCTTGTTTCAGATCTTGATATGATTTGTTATATATATGGACAGTACTCCTTAAACTCCATTTAATATTTTTTCACTCATTAAAAAGAACAATCACAGAAGCATGTATGAAAAAAAATAAAAAATAAAAAAATCCTTACAAGTATGCCTTTCGCCATTTTTATTTTAAATCAGACTATGATCCTGATTATTAATATATAAATTAGATTCAAAAGTAATGAAAACAGTGGCCATCCGCAGGATTTGGAGATGATTACTTCAACAATTTAGAGCATACAGCAGAAGCTACGGGTGATAAGCCATTTCTCCACAGATATGAATGTGTCCTCTCTTCAAAAAGCAGTGAAGAAACAATGGTGAACACCAATAACAATTAACATTCTCTCACATAACCTTTTTATCCAGAAAAAATCACTCTATCAACAATTCATCACGTTAATCTTCTAGGTTTAATTTTCTTTTGACATGTATAGGCTGTTCTTGCAAGATGGGAACCTTGTCATGGCCGGTTCAGATTTCGCCACCCATGGAAGCAATACTTAAAGGTTGGAAACCAAATGCGGTTGTGTGCTTACAAAATTAAAGCTCTTACTGTCTTCCTCCACCGCTCTGAGCAAGTATGTTCAGTATTTGAAATTTGATGCCTAAAAATCATTTTTGTCAATAATTAATTCCGTCAAAGATGTATTAATTTCTTATAATGGGAGTTTATGTGCTAACACATGCTTTTGTGTTTACCCTACAGACCCCATATGAGCTTCGAAGCAGGATTAAAGAGCCATGCACAAATATTAGCATGGAATCTGGGAAGGCCCTTAAAGAATCATTATTGATACTTAAACACATGGCTAAGTCATCAATGCCAAATCCCCATGTGGCAAATGCTAAAACTGCTGCTGAATCTCTAAAATCCGTTCTAAGAACAAACCCGTGGGAAGCAGCTGATCATTTGGAGATAATACCAGCAGCTACGGTGGCATCGCTACTAATTGATATTGTGATTTGCGTTGAGAATATTTGTCAAGCTGTTGATGAACTAGCAACCCTAGCAAATTTTGTGCATTCCGAGTTACTCCATCGAGGAACAGTGCAACCTATTTCTGATAGTGATGGTTCGGTTCATGTCGTCATCTCCGTTGCTGAGTGACCATCAAGATTAGAATTAATCACAATAATTGCGAAGAAAGACTTACCAACGAAATTGGTCAAAGTTGTAGGCAGTATTAATTGTTACAACAAATAATTATGGTTTCTAGTTATTAGTAATATCATATCAATTTTAATTTGTATCCCCCAAACCCTTGATCTTTATATCATATATTTAATTTGACTCAGTCGAAAGTGTAAAATTAGCACATAGTTAATGTGCGTTTATAATTTTTAATTAGAAATTAATGATTGAAAGTGTTGTTAATTAATACTTTCAAAATTTGTTTTATATATATATATACACACACATACATATATGCTGGTCCAATAACGAAAATGATCAAGTGTCTTGAATTTACATAGACTTAAAATATTTTCCACATGAACTAGTTTCAAATTAATATTCTAAATAAACTAAGTTCAAGATTAAAAGAATGTCAAAATGAGTTAAATTTATAGAACTAATTTATTTCAAACAAATTCAATATCCAGTAGTTATTCATTATAAGAATTTTACAAATACGATCAAATATGTATAAATGAATTGTCTTCAATAAAAAAAATTGAAAATTTGTTAAACTTATAGAGAGAGAGAGAGAGAAAAAAAATATATATTAGGGGGACATGCCCCCAAGTAATAATTAACATACATTCCGGATAAAAACTACTATAATCACATGAACATTGGTGAGATTAGATACTTTAAAATGTGCATATACAAAAACATACTATAATATCTTAGTCAAACTTTGACAACGTTTAAGATGGGAAAGTAAGATAGATGATCTAGGATGGGGAAGTTTTTTTTTACTGGGAATAAGAGGTTAAATCAGTTTACTTTTTATACATAATTTTTTTAAAACTTGTCAATGACATTAGAGCCCCTCATTAAAAAGTAATTGAAAACTTAAGGAATGAGCATGTAGCATGGTGCATGTAACAACATTTAGAAGTCATGGTTCACTTATTGGCTAATTAAGTGTAAATTAGATCTAATTGCAAAGTAAATTTGTAGATCGAAATGTAGGAAGCGCGCGGGCAACAACTTCAATGTCTTTCTAGGGTGTGATTCATGCATTATCAAAGGAATAAAAAAATAGAAGGTGGGTGTGAGGAGAAAAGAGACTGTGCGGCCATGCCGCCAACGCACAAGGTCGTGTGCGGTCGTGTAAAAGGCTGATAATGAAGGGAAGAAATACAGGGGAAAGGAGAAAGAGAGGGGAAGAAGAGGAAGAAGGAAGGAGAAAAAGTGTCCTTGTCGAAAATCGCTTCCGATGGTAGCATTTGGTGAATCTTCTAGTGGCAGAAAGATTTTTGTTTCTTTTTCTACTATGTTTTTTCTTTCATGCTGATTACAAATTGTTGTGTTTTGGACTTTACATTGCTTTGAAATCTGGTGGAGCTCTTGCTTTTTCTTGGATTAATTCATTAGGTTGAATAGTCATGTTTGGATTGTGATAAATGACCCTGGTGAATAAGAGCTTAACCCATAAATATTATTTAAAGGTGAAGGTCAAAAGATGATAGAAGATTAAATAGAGGAGTAATAGAGTAATATGAAAAATAATATACAAAAAAAATTAAATATTAAAAACTTAAACAACCAATAATAATTAAATAATTTTAATTATTAAATATTTAATTAATATATCTAATGACAAAAAAATATTTCGTCACTTTAAATTAGCTATTTGACTTCCCCGCCTTAGAAATTGTTTCAAACTTTATCTACTTTCAATCCAAATTAGTTGAAATCGCTCCCAGATAAAATATAGTTGCATTCACCCTAGAGTCTAGACTCTAGATTTTTTAAATAATTAAATTGTATTGTTTTTTTTTCTGTTAAAAGGTGGCCATATACTTCATCTAGTGTACTTGCAAGTACAAGGTTAGCTTGAATTATTTATTCACGCTATAAAAATAAACTCATCACTCAAGATCGAATTAGACTACTAAAAGAAAAAAAAAATCAAATTAGATTTGAACAAAAATTTCAAACATAAAATTTTTCAATTTCTAATAAAGCAACGTGCTGTGTTAAGGAGTTGGAGAATCATGATCGCGTAGTTCGCAAAAAGGAATATTCTGACTCATGACAGTATTCTCATTTAAATGTGTCAGAAGTTTGACGTTACATATTTACTACGTTGTCTCTTATCAACTTTGCCCATCCACTACATTTCCAATTTTCCAACAAATCAAGCCATAGGTGCGCTGTAATTGGTTGACAGTTTTTCTTCTTCTCTGTTTTACATTAAAAATTTATAATTTTTGTACCTTTTATGTTCAACCACTTTACAATTTTCATAGTATTTGTGTTTCTTCAAGATTACCACGACTCACGAGTACAATGTGACCTATTAACACAGCTGTTGTCATGAGACTTTCTGTCGGTTCATATAACTCAGATTTTTCACGTAAATAATACAAAAAATAAAATATATATGTAAATAATACAAAAAGTAAAATATCTATGCAAATAATACAAAGAAAAATATTTACGTGAATGAACAATAAAAATAATGTATTTATTCAGTGCACTTTTGACATACAAATTATTTGGATATTTATTTCTTCGAAACGATTTGATTTCATATTACTTGTATCGAGATGATGTAACAACACAATATTTTTTTAAAAATAATTTGACTAAATACTATTTTTTTTAATAACGCAGATTAAGCAAAATAAATTAAGACTCAATCTTAACAACTTATATTGTTAATGTCATCTCAACCGTTGATATATGTCACGTAAAAATAGTAGATCACTTAATATATATATATATATATATATATATATATATAGCATTAAAGGGGTTAGATGTAACTCAACGCATTTGCTCAAAACATGGACAATGTATCCGCTTGTCTATTGCAATGGTGAATGGTGACATGATTCCAACATATGAAGGGATAGTGTTTGAATGTCTTACTGATCCAAAAGTCATCACAATAACTGAGAACATGTTGTTTACTGTCTTAAGGAAAATAATTTTTGATGCCAACAGAGATTACAAAATTTTAATAAATATTTTTTACTGTCAACCAAAATACGTAGGTAATGGTTGTGTTGCATACGACTGTATAAAGCTTAAACATGACGATGATGTCGGAAAAATATTTTTCATCTATTCAGAATATAGTAGCAAAGGTTCGATTGAGTTGAATGCGACTTTTGGATGTTCTTTAGAGGAAATCCTTGTCCAGTTGCAAATCAAGAACGACTGATGAGATAATTGTTCTGATACATGATGAATCTGTGTAGTCATTACACAAAGTACTTGTTGTCACTTTTTTTAGAATAAACTTACAATTCATAATTGGAATTTTGTTGTTGCTTTTTTTAAAACATTATCTACTTTAATCATGTTAGTCCCAGATGATTATGATATTTACCTAAGTTTTATCATTGGAATTCTTTTGTTGCAATTCATCATTCATCTTCTTCAAACTAGATAAATTTGGTTTCGTTTAAGGATTAATTATTTTAAAAATACTATTTAAGTAACGATAGTTTTACATAAATTAATGCATACTATTCAATTTGAAAATGTTCTATTTATTTAATTTGTTTAGGTAAAATAATTAGATCACTTAAATATATGTATTTTTGATAAATATTTAAGTAAATTATATTTATATTGAGTATTTAAATATATGCATTTACTGTTTACCTGTCAGGAATTCTCTAGACTTTGTTCTTTGTGTTAAAAAAGGAGTGATCGAGATTGCACCGACAACAATCAATAGCTCATAACGCATTCACATAAACGAGGTTATTGTTCATCCGTTAGAAATCTTATAAAACTTTGTCCTTTGTGTCATTAAAGAAGTAACCGAGATTGCATGACCTGCAACGCAAACATGTAAATGAGGTTACTGTTTATCCGTCAAGAATCCTGTCATTTGTGCCAGAAAAAGGATGTGACCCCATGTTGCTTTTCCACATATGATTTTTACCTCACATTGCATGCTTCGAGACGATTTGAG
The DNA here is from genome assembly GCA_007407185.1 of Glycine tomentella. NCBI lineage: Eukaryota > Viridiplantae > Streptophyta > Magnoliopsida > Fabales > Fabaceae > Glycine > Glycine tomentella. The sequence goes on from PYAF01006334.1 coordinate 109,356, forward strand.
TAAACATGGCTTTTTACGAGACAATTAGACTAAACACTTATTTTTTCAAATAGTGCAAACCAAACGTAATTAATTAAGACTCAATCTAAATCGTGTATATTGTCTGTGCGATCTTAACCATTGGTATCAGTCACGTGAAAATAGTAGATCACCTATTATATATACAACATCGAGGTTAACTGCAACTCAACACCTTTGTTCATACTCACCCTATCTCATCATCCTCAAATCATTTATTTTCTTACAAAGTCTAATTCAAATTGACAACAATCCACTGGAGCTTCTAAACATTGATGACTCAGACCTTTCATCCTTTGTTCGCCAACTAATTAGTCATCCTCCAATTCAACAAGACTTATTCCTGGTCTGGCTGGGGTCGTACAAGCTGCCATCATGAATTGACAATCTAAGGGGCCACTCCCAACTTAAGAATTCATAATGTCTGCCCACCAAGTAACCCAAGATGAATTTAACATAAATCCATGGTTATATGCTTTAGATTTTGTTCGATCACAAGGTCAACTACTGTTAAATATTTATTATATTTAATACACCCAAACATTCAATTGATTGTTGAATTCAAATAATTGTTGGATTGGTAAATGTTGTTGATACACTTCACGGGACACCGTTATGGTCTGTTGATTATACTTTTGATCGTATAACTTTAACGATTGTTATTGTCAAAAGTTGTACCTCAAACGGTTTTGACGACATAGAGTTGTGCTCAAGGTAGTCGACTTTAATTCACTCTCTAATGATTACATTGGTATTTTTTGGATATTCATTTATGAGAGTTTTAATTTCAGGATCCTATAGGGACTATTGATACCACCATGAAACAAACAATCATAGAAGGTCAAGATTGTAGCCCATATATGACGGACATTCACGTTGGTTCTGTCTTATTTATGCGAGAAGTAAGTTTCTTATTTTTGTTGTTAATTTCTTACTTTCTGCATCGTATAATTTTTTTTTATTGAACTAAATGATATATTCTACCGGTAGTTGTGTTTTGTCCATTTCCTCCTCACTCCAAATGTAATTTGAATATTACACTGCACAATGTTATCAAAGGTAATATATTTACATTTTAAGTTACCAATAATTTTGGTATTCACACATTTGCATTTATACCCATATATTATCATATTTGATGCAGGTGTTTTCGAAAGAGAATTGACCTTATCTTTTGTGCGTGCAACATGTCACAAAGTCTGTTTCATCAATGTCTTTAACATTTATGTTTCTTTTTATGTGTATTGTTGTTTTATTGTGTGTAATGTTATTCAATTTTATGAATTATCGTTTATGTACTAAGGATTAATTCTTATTTTTTTAAAAAAAATTCTATTGTAGATTGTTTCATATTTAAGTACTCATAATTTTACACCAACACAAACTATCAAAATTGAATATATTTTATTTATTTAATTTTTGATATAAAATAATTAGATCACTTAAAATTTATGCATTTTTCATAAATAGTTAAACAAATTATATTTATATTAAGTCTTTTGCATTTTTTTTAATTTATAAAACAAATAATAATTCTTAACAATAGTGAAAAAATATAGAAAATATATTAAATAAAATAATATACAAAAAATATAATTTTTTAAAAAATATAAAAAATATTAAATATAATAAATATATTAAACAAAACAATATACAAAAATATAAAAAATATAAAATAAAATAAAATAAATTAAAACATACATTAATTATTAAATAATTAAAATAAAAAATTATATACAATTTTATAAAAAATTGATTTACTTTATGGCTCGTAAAATAAAATAAAAATATTATTATAACTTTAAAGTCGTAAAAAAATTAATTGTTACAACTTAAAAATCATATTTTTTTTTTAAAAGTGAAGTCATATAAAATTTTACTGACTTTAATATTTTTTTTAAAAAAAAAAATTAAAGTCGTAACATGTCTCATGAATTTCAATTCCAAAGTCATAACTCTTATTATGATTTATTCCTAAACTAGTATTAATTTAAAATCTATTCTCAAACGATAAATTTTTTAAAAAATTGCACCCTATTAATAGAAGGACGGCTTCATCCGCTATTTACTGCCTGGAATGACAAATAAAATGCTTCATTTATTTGCAATTTGCATGCAAATAATTCCAGCATTTGATTTATAATACTAATATTGAAACCCTAACATTTCGGTGAATATTTAATTTTTTTATAGCAACCATTGGCATAAGATTTGATTTATATATACACGAACATTCCCAGGTCATAGCATTCTATTTTAGACTCTTTTTTTTTTACTAATATCCACCATAATTAGTGTGTATTAGCATTTAATACTAAAAATTTTACATTTACAAATTATTGAATCTTTTGTTTTTCATTATCGTACTTTATCATTTATATAAGAAAGAATCGTGAGAAAAAGATAAGAGAGAGATTTTTTATTTAAATTAAATGATAGAATACAATATCCTTTAATTAAATTTTAAAAAATAAAATAATCAATGATTTTATATTCCAATTTTTTGGGGTTAAATGTTAATACACTCAAATTAGAGTGGATATTAGCGCGCTCTCTCTCTCTCTCTCTCTCTCTCTATATATATATATATATATATTAGTAAAATAGAATGCTAGGAATGTTCTTTAGGTTTTGGCGTTCAACAACTAACAGCTTTGCTTGGAAAGATGGACCAGCCTATAGTAATTATTTTTTTTTTTATAAAGATATACTCTATGTTTTATAATATTTTTTAGGCGTAACTATATTTTTAAAATTATAGGAGATTAACATAAAACATTATAAGGAATTTAAAATTATACTCATTATAGACACCAAATCACTTACATTTAATGTAAGATCATTTCATTTTAGCTTGAATTTAAATATGGAAATGTGTTAAATATTTTGAAAAAAAAACTTTGCAACTCAAATGATTTTATTGAATTTTAAACAAGATTGTCTCCTATAAAGAATAGATATAATCTCTATCATTTAGAGTTTAGATCCCTATGATTATGACACTGATGAGAACAATTGGGTTAAAGTTTTCGGTCCAATTGAAAAGACGTTTTCGGTCCAATTGGGTTAAAGTTTTCGGTACAATTGAAAAGACGTTTTCGGTCCAATTGGGTTAAAGTTTTCGGTCCAATTGAAAAGACAATGAATGGGAAAAGCAAAAAGGCACACAACAGGTCCACTGGGTTTAATTTTTCTGACAAATGTAGGCGTTAGCCCACTTGAGCACAAAGGAGTGAGAAGTCGCAAGTCGCTACCACCAAGATGACTGGTGGAGGTGGAGGTGCAGGTGCAGGTGCAGGATCTTCTTCTTCCACCGTAGGCCAAATCGACGTTTTCTGGCATGAAGGAATGCTGAAGCATGACACTGGAAATGGCGTGTTTGACTCGGGGGTGGACCCAGGCTTCTTAGACGTGTTGGAGAAGCACCCTGAAAACTCTGACAGAGTCAAAAACATGGTGTCTATCCTTAAGAGGGGTCCTATCTCACCTTACATTTCTTGGAACCTTGCTTCACCTGCAAAAATCCCGGACCTTTTTTCTTTTCACACTCCTGGTACTATTTCCTAATCCTTTCCCCGTAACCGTTGCTTCTTTTATTTCCACTTTAATTTCTTTCGTTTTGTATTAACATATTCGGTATATTGGCATAATCCCAGATGCTGCTGGTATTCTCTATTTAGGAGGAAAAAGGGATTTTTTTTTCATAAATATATATTGGGTATATATTAATTAATAAAAGAGAGTTGGAAGGGTCTAGCTTAGTTTACTGAGTAAGTTGCTTGAGTTATTATAAATCTCATGATACCTGTAATTGATTCCTCCAGATATACAAAAAACTAATAAAAAAAAGTGTGTTAGAAAATGTTTACTAGCTAGCACGCCTCGTTGATATATATAGTTGTGCTGGACATAATTTGGAGATTGATATGAAACAGTGCATGATATGGTTTCAAATGTTGCAATTTCCTAGAATACATAAATGAATTGGTAGAAGTTGATAAAGAAGGGGGGAAGATGCTTTGTGGTGGGACATTTTTGAACCCTGGATCATGGGATGCTGCACTTCTTGCTGCTGGTACTACACTGTCTGCAATGAAGCATTTACTGGATGGGCATGGGAAAGTTGCTTATGCATTGGTTAGGCCCCCTGGCCACCATGCTCAGCCTTCTCAGGCTGATGGCTACTGTTTCCTTAACAATGCAGGTCTAGCGGTGCAATCGGCTTTAGATTCCGGCTGCAAGAAGGTTGCAGTTATAGATATTGATGTTCATTATGGAAATGGCACAGCAGAGGGATTTTATCGATCTAATAAGGTTCTTACCGTCTCTCTTCATATGAACCATGGGTCATGGGGTCCATCTCATCCGCAAAGTGGATCGGTTGATGAGCTAGGTGAAGGAGAAGGTTATGGCTTTAACTTGAACATACCTCTACCAAACGGAACTGGGGACAAAGGATATGTATATGCCTTCAATGAGTTGGTTGTTCCATCAATCCAAAAGTTTGGGCCTGATATGATAGTTTTGGTTATTGGACAAGATTCTAGTGCAGTAAGTTGTTTTATTTTTGCTGTTGGCAATTTATATTTTGATCATTTTTTAGCATTTTATTGCATAGTTTATAGACTTGATTTCATGCTCTCATAAATTAAAACCTGATAAGATACTAGCACATGACTTTCAAGAGACGTCCTTAATTAGTTTTAACCATGTTGTGAAAACTTAGACAAATTCAATGGAACCAAACAGATAAGAGTGTAGAACAAAATTGAGTTTGATAGCCTCCATCAATCCAACATTTGAAACATGTTTTACTGAATTTTGAAAATATGGTACCCTCCATAAGGCAAACATGTAATTAAGACGGTGTATTCTATGAGAAAAACACCACTGGTCAAGTCACTATGATCTGTTAGTGACTTAGTATGATAATCCCCAGATATCATGTTTCAGTAAGTGGTCAATAACTTTTTAGGTTCTCTTTGTTTTAAAAAAGGATTACATTTGGGTTTCTTCATGATTTATTTACAAATCATAGCTCTATATTATGTGAGGGTGATCAACTGATTATATGAAAAAGACGAGCACTGGTGTTTAGCTTTTTTCTATAACAGTTTTGAACATTTTGACCAGGGTATCCTCACTCTCATTGGTCTGTGAGACTAATCCCTTGGACAAATGGACAATGTTAACGGCCCATCCAAGCTCCAGCAATTGCCTTTTACTTGTAGAATTTAGTTCACTGACAAATTATAGTATGTTATTAATAATCAAATGGTCCATTTTCAATCACTCAAACATAATCTGCATAATTTTTCCTTCAGGTAAAAAGTTGGGGGAAAAAAACTTGTTCAATATTTTTACCTGCCACTGCCAGAGACTGTAACTTAATGGTTGCAATTTTATCAACAGTCTAATTTTCATGGTCCACATTCTTTGCTGCATTGGATTAATCACCTATCTTATTTAGTGTATTAAGGTTACACTATTAAAAAAAAACTGATTTTTCCTTTACTTATATTGTATCCTCATGTGCCCCAGTTTGATCCCAATGGAAGGCAATGCTTAACAATGGAGGGCTATAGAGAAATTGGGCGAATTGTTCATCTTCTTGCGAAAAGGCATAGTGAAGGACGCCTTCTAATTGTCCAGGAAGGTGGCTATCATGTCACATATTCTGCATATTGTTTACATGCAACACTTGAGGGGGTTCTCAACCTACCAATGCCTCTACTACCAGATCCTATCGCTTATTACCCAGAGGACGAAACATTTTCTGTCAAAGTTATAGAAGCCATTAAGAATTATCAAAAAGATGAAGTGCCCTTGTGGAGAAACTCATGAGACACTTCGTCCAACATCTTTATGTCATGTTTGTCTGTGAAGCAAATCTTGATTATATAAGATTTGTTGATTTAGATTAAAAACATGTTTGAAATAAGAAGGGTCAATACTTATCATGTTAACTATTGAGGGATTTTCAAGGTTGTTTTAGATAAAGTTTACAACCTTACATTATATAATCTATAATTGAATAATAATATAAAAAATATTTCAGTTATGATTATGTTCTTAAGATGCACACCCATTTTTTTTTTCACTTAATACGATTTAAATTTAGCACTTCTCTTATTATTTTGGTATAAAAAAATATTTCATTGGCATCATTCTTTCTTTCCTTTTTTACACTTTGTCTTGTGTTACTTCTATCTAGTTTAAAAGATCACATCATTAATGGATATTGGGCTAATTTGTTTAAAACATTTATTAAAAAAACTTATTTTAATAAATAAGCAGTTTTTTTAGTGTTTATTTAAATATTTTTGCTTAAAAAATAATTTTTTATTTATTTTGATAAGTAAATCCTATCTATTTATTAAATAAGTATTTTTTTAAAATCACTTATTTTAAAATTATTTATTTTAAGTTTAAACAAACTTACCGATTATTTATGATTGAATACAATTATAAAAATGTAATTGGACAGTTTTACGCCACATCTAAACCAAGACGCACTGCAATTAGCGGATGCTTATTAGTGGCACTAATTGAGTCTATAGCCTATACATCATTACGTTGATGCAGATTGATTTTGAAGGGACCGTAAAAAAGATCTAGAAAACAATTGAATTCCTTGATTTCACGCCAATCTGGTATGAATGCGAATTGTGGAATGAGTACACTTTGCGTTGACATGCGGTGAATAATTTGCTTTAACAAAACATGATTGCATCAATTAAGATGGTCTTAAAGCAGAAACATAGGCATTACAGGTTTTGAATGACTAACAAATACGGTTTCTCTTTACCTGCCAAGACTATGAACACCAATCAACTAACTAGGTTCACTGACGTTGTAACTAAATTAGTTAGGCTTGAAAAGCCGTGCCTAATTGGCGCCGCCAACAGTGGAATGAAAATTGGAATGGACTTTATTGAGTAATTTTACTTGAAAAGAAAATCAAATAGTGGCATTTCAGCAATTATCTACGGACCGACATTAGCGGAGAACTTTCCTAAATTGACCCGCCACACATTCTAACGAACTTTCCTTAACAGAGGGACCTACCGTTTGTTTTCGCCTTCGGTTTTGCATGCCGACCACAGTGCACAGTTGCAGCAACATTACCATGAGTTATAACTCGAATTGAATTTTAGGATTCATAGTATGAAAATGAATATATGATTTTTTTTTTTACCAAGTCTTGTGTAGAAAATTACTCCTACATTACCGTACCTATGTTTATTGGATAATAATAAACAAAAATATCTCAAACAAGATACCCCCTTGGTCCGCATAATTCCTACATGGAACACTGTCATCCACTTGGTAGTTGTTAATCACAACAAATGGGACAAAATGATTGTTAACTTCTTTCTTTCTTCCTTTTACAATGCGTCCCAATTTTTTTTTAATAGAAATAGAAATCACAGCCAACCAATGGTAATTGGTAAGAGGAAAAAAAAAAAAAAAAAAAAACAAAAACAGAGAAAAGAGGCTTTGAAGAGTGGACTGATACAGTGTCACTTCGTTTCGGGTTCCTTCCTTGGTAAAATGTGAAAAAGTTGAAGACACTCCACACTCCACATTCCACATTCCCCTCCCTGTCCTTTTCTCAATTTTGGGAAGTTCAATTTTCCCTTCAGGCTGAAACATTCAACATTTTCTCAATAAAAAGCTCTTTGTTTATGCGTGTTTCCAGGTAAGAGTTACTACCAAGTACTCAGTTTCATACTCATGTTATGTTCTAATAGTAACTTCCAAGCTTCTCATTAATCTTTTTTTCCGAGTTTTGTGGTTATATGGAGTTCTGAGTTTACTGAGAAAGTTCTTATCTTGATGATACTGTCTTTTGTTTTTGTTTTCCCAGGCTAACCATGGAAGGTGTTCAGTTAGAAAAAGTAGTCTTCTTGTTTTGTTTTGGTCTAACAATTACAATGAGTTATGGGGCTACAAACCCAAATGATGTCAAAGTTTTGAATGATTTCAGAAAAGGGTTGGAGAATCCAGAGCTTTTGAAATGGCCAGAGGAGGGAGATGATCCCTGTGGTCCTCCTTCATGGCCTTTTGTGTACTGTTCTGGAGATAGAGTAACTCAGATTCAGGCTAAGGAACTTGGTCTTAGAGGGATATTGCCTCACAACTTTAACCAACTCTCAGAACTCTACAATTTGGGTCTCCAACGCAACAACCTTAGTGGGATGTTGCCTACTTTTAGTGGATTATCCAAATTGAAATATGCTTTCTTGGATTATAATGCATTTGATGCAATCCCAGCTGATTTCTTTGATGGACTTAGCAGCCTTATGGTCTTGACATTGGAAAAAAATCAACTGAATGTAAGTAGTGGTTGGTCGTTTCCCATGGATTTAGAAAAATCAGTTCAATTAACTACTCTTTCTTTGGCGTTTTGTAATTTGGTTGGACCGTTACCAGATTTTCTGGGCACATTGCCATCCCTCACACAACTGAGCCTTTCAGGCAACAAGCTGACTGGTGCCCTTCCTGCTACTTTTGCTCAATCTTCAATCCAGGATTTGAGGTTAAATAATCAAGAAGGTGGTGGGTTGAGTGGTCCTATTGATGTTATTGCTTCAATGATTTTACTTAGACATGTTTTGCTACATGGAAATCAGTTCACTGGGCCAATTCCTCAGAATATTGGAAATCTTACTTCCTTGCAGGAACTCAATCTCAATAGTAATCAACTTGTTGGCTTGATTCCAGAGTCCCTAGCACATATGGAACTTGAGATCCTAGTGTTAAATAATAACATGCTAATGGGTCCAATACCAGAATTTAAGGCTGCCAATGTTTCTTATGATAACAACTTATTTTGTCAACCTGAGCCTGGGCTTCAATGTTCCCCTCAAGTTGCTGCACTACTGGATTTTCTGGACAAGCTGAATTACCCTTCATTTCTCATATCTGATTGGGTTGGTGATGAACCATGCACACGCAGCATAGGGTCATGGTTTGGATTGAGCTGCAATTCCAACTCAGAGGTATCTATTATCAATCTACCTAGACACAAGCTAAACGGTACTCTAAGTCCTTCACTTGCCAAGCTAGATTCACTCCTTGAAATTAGGCTTGTAGGAAACAACATAACCGGTTCAGTTCCCAGTAATTTTACTGACTTAAAATCTTTGAGGTTGTTGGACTTAAGTGATAACAACCTTGAGCCTCCATTACCAAAATTTCATAATGATCTGAAGTTTGTTACTGTGGGTAACCCTCTTCTTCCTTATCAAACTGGAGGAAGTCCTAGTCCTATGCCTATTAACAGTCCACCTTCACCACAGAATCCATCACATCCTCCATCCTCTCAGGAGTCACCTGTTCCAGATCAGAGTTCAAGATCAAATCAATCCAAACCAAATGACTTGAAAATATTCAAAACAGTAGGAATATTGGCTGGAGTTGCTGTATTTGCAGTTGTAGCTATTTTGGTTGTTTATCCCTTCCTATGTTGCAGGAAGAACAAAAAAGCCTCCTTGGATGCTCCAAGTTCCATCATGGTTCACCCCCGTGATCCATCTTTTTCGGATAACATGGTTAAAATTGCAGTTTCAAACGCCACTGGAAGTTTGTCAACGAAGACTGGAACAAGTTCTCTGAGTAACATTAGTGGTGAAAGTCAAAGCTCTCACATAATTGAGGACGGCAACCTTGTCATTTCTATACAAGTACTACGCAAGGTTACCAATGATTTTGCTTCAGAAAATGAACTAGGCCATGGAGGGTTTGGAACTGTTTACAAGGGAGAACTAGAAGATGGGACAAAAATAGCAGTGAAGAGAATGGAGCATGGGGTTATTAGCAGTAAGGCATTGGAGGAGTTTCAAGCTGAAATAGCTGTTCTTTCCAAGGTCCGGCACCGACATCTGGTAGCCCTGTTGGGGTATTCCATTGAAGGCAATGAAAGACTTTTGGTTTATGAATATATGTCTCTTGGAGCTCTAAGCCAACATCTTTTTCATTGGAAAAGCTTGAAGTTGGAGCCTTTATCTTGGTCACAGAGGCTTGCAATAGCACTAGATGTTGCTAGAGGGATAGAGTACCTTCACAGTCTTGCCCGTCAGACCTTTATTCATCGAGATCTTAAATCTTCTAATATCTTGTTGGGTGTTGATTTTCGGGCTAAAGTTTCAGACTTTGGTTTGGTGAAGCATGCCCCAGATAGTGAGAAGTCTGTAGCAACCAAGCTTGCTGGGACATTTGGATACCTTGCCCCTGAATATGCAGGTATGGTTTACTTAAAATCACCTCTTCTGACCATGATGTAATTGTAGAAATTGAGCATTATCTGCATAATGCAATCATTATACTCTCTTTATATACCAGCATATAGTTTCTGTTGATTTATATTTAGGTATATTGTTCTTACAATGAAAGCACCTTAGTAGTGTGCAAAAGGTTTCTCTTTCTGTGTGTATTTTAAAAATCAGAAGTTAACAAAAAATGATATCTAATTACATGTCATAATCTTTCAAAATTTGTATGCAATACGATCCTTGTATCCCTTATCTAATAGTTGATTTCAGACCATTGCAAATATATGATGTCTTATCATCTCAGTATTCTTAGTTTGATGCGCCTAGCTTTGCATACTAAATTAAGTTTCCGTGTGTTTCAGTGATGGGGAAAATCACCACAAAAGTTGATGTGTTCAGCTACGGTGTGGTGTTGATGGAACTTCTGACCGGACTTGTGGCACTTGACGAGAGTCGGCCAGAGGAAAGCCGGTACTTGGCCGAATGGTTTTGGCGAATTAAATCGAACAAGGAGAAGCTTATGGCTGCTATTGATCCACTTCTGGAAACATCTGAAGAAACTTTTGAGAGCATAAGCATTGTAGCTGAACTTGCTGGACACTGCACTGCAAGGGAAGCACATCATAGGCCAGATATGGGTCATGCAGTCAATGTCTTGGCAGCATTGGTGGAAAAATGGAAACCAGTTGATGATGAATTAGATTGCTACTCTGGCGTTGACTACACAAGACCACTTTCTCAAATGTTGAAGATTTGGAAGGAAGCAGGAAGTGAAGAGTTTAGCTATGCTTATGGTCTTGCAAACAGCAGAAGCAGTATTGCTGCCAGGCCTTATGGGTTTGCAGACTCTTTTACTTCTGCTGATGCAAGATGACTAAGTGCAATGTTGTGGGTCATGTTGCTGTGTCCTTTTTAAATTTACTTGGATTCACCATGTCTGTGTCTGCAGCCAAGAGGCAAAATTTTTATGTCTTTGGTCTTTGTCCTGATTTTGGACACTAAAATACTTCAAAATACCATACAAAGATGTAGATAAATATATTTTTTTTTATGGCCCTGTAGTTGGTCTGTGTGACAAGTTATATTCATCCATGTTATCCTATCCATGCTGTCATCGGAGGTTTGATTATTTTGTTAAAGCTTAGCAAAATATTTTTTTTATCCATCCGAAGAGTTGCCTCTTATTTTCTACCTGGATGGATAAATTAAATATGCTGTCTCAATACGTTTTTAGGTACTTAAATCTTAGAAGCATCTCAATGTTTTTTGTTCTAATTGAATCTTCCTGAGAACTACTGGAATATCATGCTACTTGATTGTTTAAAATTTATATTACCCCAAACTTCCATGATCTTATTTTACGATACTTTCCCATCTTCAACAAAACTTTGATGGCGTTTCACGGGAAGAGATTGGAACTAAGATTATGATCATGTGGGGATCTACATGGAATTAGAATTGTACGCAGATACTTCAGAAATAAATCTGTCATGTTTAAGCATATTCTCATTATCTCATAGTAGTAAAAAAAGTTATTCTCACCGTCTCATACGCTACGTTTGCACTGCTTTCTTTTAATTAGTAGAATGGAATGGAAAATTAGGAAATAGGCTTAAAAGGCCCAAGAAGAAATGGAAGAAAATTGTCTTACTCCTTATTTGGATTTTGGAGTATTAAAAGAAGACTATGAAACAGGACTTTATTATTATTTTTTAATATTAAATTATAAACGATAACGATTATAGTTTTGCTTGCTAAGAGTATACTCTAATTTTAAAAATAAAAAAATGTTCATTATTTCACATTTACACCATGTATAATTAATCTCAAATTATTTCTTAAGCATCCATGTTCCAGCTGAAGTACTGCTGATATAAGAATTATTCAAAAAATAATGCAAATTAAAACATTCATTTTTAGAATCGCTATTCATCCTAACAAAAATATGGAAGCTTAATCCCAGAGGTGGGATTTTTTATTTGCGAGAAGAATGATCCTTCCTGCGTGCAAGGCTACACCAACCCAGCTTCCTCACCCTCCAAAATCACCTTCACCAAATTCACTTCCAAATCAAACTCATTCCACTTTTTCTAATGCTAACACCAACACCAACCAAGGCCTCTCCCTGAGACACACCACAAAATATAACGACCCCATTGTATCATGGACAACGTCCATAGCTGACTATTGCAAAAGTGGTCACTTGGTAAAAGCTGCTTCCAAATTCGTGCAAATGAGAGAAGCTGCTATTGAACCCAATCACATCACTTTCATCACGTTACTCTCTGCTTGTGCTCACTATCCCTCACGTAGTAGTATCTCCTTCGGAACTGCCATACATGCACATGTTCGCAAACTGGGCCTGGACATCAACGATGTCATGGTGGGCACTGCACTGATTGACATGTACGCTAAATGCGGTCGTGTGGAGTCCGCTAGGTTGGCATTCGACCAAATGGGTGTCAGAAATTTGGTGTCTTGGAACACGATGATTGATGGGTACATGAGGAATGGGAATTTCGAAGATGCCCTCCAAGTGTTCGATGGATTGCCTGTGAAGAATGCTATTTCTTGGACTGCGCTAATTAGTGGGTTTGTGAAGAAATATTACCACGAGGAAGCTCTAGAGTGCTTTCGAGAAATGCAGCTTTCTGGTGTGACACCTGATTATGTGACTGTTATTGCCGTCATTGCGGCATGTGCCAACTTGGGCACACTCGGTCTTGGCCTGTGGGTGCACCGACTTGTGGTGACACAAGATTTCAGGAACAATGTTAAAGTTTCCAACTCTTTGATAGACATGTATTCTCGATGTGGATGCATAGACCTTGCTCGTCAAGTGTTTGACAGAATGCCCCAGAGAACCTTAGTGTCATGGAACTCGATCATTGTGGGTTTTGCTGTTAATGGGCTTGCGGATGAGGCTCTGAGTTACTTCAATTCGATGCAGGAGGAAGGGTTCAAACCAGATGGGGTCAGCTACACAGGTGCTCTAATGGCGTGTAGTCATGCTGGACTAATTGATGAGGGACTTAGAATCTTTGAAAACATGAAGAGAGTTCGGAGAATTTCACCTAGAATCGAGCATTATGGTTGCCTAGTGGATCTCTATAGTAGAGCAGGGAGGTTAGAGGAGGCATTGAATGTGTTGAAGAATATGCCCATGAAGCCAAATGAAGTGATTTTGGGGTCATTGCTCGCAGCTTGTAGGACTCAAGGGAACATTGGTTTGGCTGAAAACGTGATGAATTATCTTATTGAATTGGACCCTGGGGGAGATTCCAATTATGTGATTCTTTCTAACATATATGCTGCGGTTGGAAAGTGGGATGGTGCAAACAAGGTTAGGAGGAGAATGAAGGAGCGTGGTATACAAAAGAAACCAGGCTTTAGTTCCATTGAGATTGACTCCAGCATTCACAAATTTGTTTCTGGTGATAAATCTCATGAGGAAAAAGACCATATTTACGCAGCATTGGAGTTTCTGTCCTTTGAGCTGCAATTATGTGGCTATATTCCAGATTTCTCTGGAAAAGAATCTTATGAGGATGATTAAATTTTGTAATTGAGTTGCACACTCACAATTAGGTAACAGGCCTATTAATTCAGTTCAAAAAGTAATTGATTATACAAATGCACTCTTTTTACAAGCACACCAATCTACAAACGTAGTAGTATTTTTTATAACCATATGTACCAGTCTAAATTGTATCATTAAATGGGAAATAAATTTGAAAGATACGATCAAAATTGGTTATATAATAATGAATACAAAGTTAAAAAAACTATGGCCAAGCAAGATACATGAACATGCTTATCCTTAAGTTGTATGCTTTCTCTCATCAGCAAATACCACGTACAATAAAGTCAAACCGACGATGCAAAACTCAATTCCCTTCCGTAAACCCTCTCTTCTACTCTCTCAGTCACCTCAAGCTTCCCATGAGTTTTACATGCTCCTAACAAGGCACCCCACAAAGCTTCATCAGGCTTAACCTCCATTCTCAAAATTAACTTCTCTGCTTCCTCCACCTGTCCAACCCTCCCCAACATATCCACCATGCACGTATAGTGTTGCAACCCAGGTTTCACCCCAAACCTCACCTCCATCATCTTAAAATATTCCCTCCCCTTATCTATAAAACCCCCATGACTACATGCACTCAAAACCGCAGTAAAAGTCACACCATCTGGCCTCTCCCCCGCCTCCACCATTTTATCAAACAGCTCAAACACCTCCCCACACTTCCCATGCATTCCATAACCCGCCATCATAGTTGAAAACGTAATCTCATTCCTTTGCCACATTCTATCAAACAGCTTGCGTGCATTTACCAAATGTCCGCATTTACTATACATGTTTATCAAAGCATTCGAATTTGCCAAATCTAAGCCAAACCCATTAACCAAAACTGCTCCATGGACTTGTTGCCCAAGCCGCAGAGCCGATATGCCGGCACAAGATTTGAGCACCACGGGTAAGGTGTGACGATCAAAGGGTTTCTGAGCAAGCACCATTTGGCGAAAGATGCAGAGAGATTGGGAGAACAAGTTGAGAGAGGAATAAGCTCTGATGAGAGAGTTAAAGAGGAAAGTGGGTTGGCGAATGGTGAAGGAAAAGAGGATATTGGCTTCGTGCAATTGGGCACAGCAAGCGTAGGAAGACACAAGCTTGCTTCGAATGAAGTCATTGCGTGAAATGCCTAAGGTAATGGTTAGTGCGTGGATTCGTTTTAGATTTTTCAAGTGCTTCGAGGAAGAACAAGCGTCGAGAAGTGTGGCGTAGAAAGGCACGAGTTCGTGAGGTTTAGCCATCATCATATGCACAACAGTGACTCTTTTCGACTTTATGAAAGAGAGATACAAAAAAAATGATCCTATATACAGATATGGTATGAGTAATAGTATTTTTTATTAATATGGGCAGAAAAGATTTTACCAGATTTGGTTACGGGTTTGGGGGTACGTTTTGCTCCCATCATTGGGTTTGTTCAATTTGTTATATTGCGTTGGATATTTGGGTACTTTTTTGAAAGTGGAAATGAAACGCTTGCGTCACCTTAGTGACATTGCTGTCATATCTGGCTGACCCGCGTCAGCATGAGCATAGATAACATATATATGTATATGAGTAGAAGCTCTAGGTTAGTTATTGCAGAGAAGGATATCTGCAGATACATATTTTTGTAGTATTCGGCTGAAAGGAGCAGAACACACCATGTCACTGTTGTTTCCTGTCCAATCAATGAATGAGCTGCGCGGATAATATTTTAGCACATAAAAATTGCCATCACAATTGTCAAATAGCACTTGCTTCTTCCTTTTCTTTCCTTTAATTTGGTTTTAGTTAATTTAAATTTGCGTTTGCATAACGACATTTGATTCCAGCCTTAAAAAAGTGCATGCGTTAAGTACTGCTTAATTAACATAAAATGAGTACATGAATTAACTAGATGATGACATCTATTCTACAAGTCAAGACTAAAGTACTAATCAACTTCAACACCCATAATACAAGACTAAAGCATTAATTAACTTCAACACCCACAATAAACATACACCTGAAAAAGGGGTGGAAATACAAAGAAGAAAAAGAAGAGGAAAATAGGTAAAACAAGAGATCAGAAGGAAGATGAGCGCATGTTTATATTTTTCAATAAACTTATGTCATAAGCTAGTAGATGTTCACACACTGATAACTAACACTAGGCCAAGAGCAAAAAGCAGGTTCCATAGGTGAGCTTAAGAGGTTTGAGGCTTTTTGGGGTTCACACCGTTATGATGCAGCGGATCTGGACCTGAAGGAACCTTCCTTAACTCCCAATTCAGTGGCTTTTCACCATACTTGTTGCTTGATGATCCTCGCAGACTAGCCTTCAGAGCACTAGTTTTCTTATCCTTCAAAACAGACAGCACCTGCATACACCAGAAGGTAAATTTATAGAAGTGTACCCCAGAAGTTATGTACCAAGAAAGATCTTTCTCACGTTATGATCATACAAAAATCACGTGATGAGAAAATAAAGAAGAAAAACCCCTTTGGAGTTTGAATCGCATATATATAGAGTGACAGACCTTCCTGTTTGGAATGTCCCTAAGACCAGCTGCATTAGCACCAAAGCATTCATATGCAGAACCACAACCTGCAAGTGAACAAAAAAATCATAAGAATGCTATAGCACTCTTATTCCAATATTTGTCACTCAAATAACTATGGTAATTAATAGCAAGAAAAAAGAACATTGACAAACCAGAAGGGTCCTTCATAAGAAGCAAGCACAAAAGCATAAGCAAAACCACCGGGGTAAAGATAAACTTTGATGCCATTGGAAATATGTCTTAGAAAATCAAACTAGGTAGGGGTGGAAGTTGCAAGGAGAGCAAGGTGGTGAACAAGTTTTGTGTTGTGAAGAGTATGGGGTAATGCACGTATTTATAGTGGGGTGATTCAAGGATTTGAATGATGGCTCATGCAGCCATTTTTAAAAGAAATGATTAAAGAAAAAAATTCGGAAGATTTTTATTATTGCAAAATACATTTGATGCCACTGCTCCCTCTGTGACAGCGCCGTCTTGTTTGGTTGTCGAGCCACCTGAAAATCACCTGGCAGCTATATATATATATATATATATATATATATATGATGCTGCCAAAATAATCAGAAAAGAGGATCTTCTTTGTATTTTGATTCAGGAAAAAATTAGAATTTAGAAGTGAACGTAGAAAATTTTGATTACTTTTTTAACTGTATATCTCACTATATTTGAAATGTCCTAAGAAATTGTTATGTTTATATGTAGAGAACTATTAATGGATTGACGTTAATAACGTATTATAAATAAAATTAATCTTTAATTTCGTCAAAAAAAATTAAAATTAAAATACTCAAATAGTCTTAATATTAAAAATCATGTAAAACAATCTTTCAAATATTAAAAAACTCTTCAAACTAAGCCTGCTCATGAACTTTGTTAAAATACATAAACCAATTAAAATAATAAGTATTCATCAATACTTCAAAAATTACTTAAATAATTTTATTTTTTTAACAACTAGTTAGAGAAAAAATTGTTGATTTATTCAATAATTATATTATTTTGAATATAAGCCACGACATCATGTTTCCCTTATGATTGGTTCTCTTCAACTCTTTTCCAGATGTGGATTGTGGCTATCCCGCGTATCTGATTTGTATATTTTGTGAACAAAATGTCTAGCACACTTATTAATTTATTTATATATGTTGGAAGAACAATTCAATTCCTAATTTCTTTAAATCGATCTTACGATATTGGCCAGATAGAGATAATATATCATTTCTTATGATCATTTAATTAAATTTATGATTATATGAGTTTGGTTTTAAATATTAATATGTAAGTTGTATAAAATAGGTCTTTGTGAAGAGAAGATACCTCAAGTGAGAGAGGAGTCACATAATGGGGGAGGTTTGTGATAAAAAATTATTTTATTTGGTCGATGTTCTTGTAGATACAGATAAAAGGTGTCAAACCTTACTAGCTAAAATGTGTCTTGCGATAGTTCTATTTATGGGGTGTGTGTGTCCAATATCGATATCCTTTTATCATTATTGTTATGCATGAAGGGATTTTTTTTCCAACATTGGTATGTGAAGCTGATGATAATTAAACCTATGTAAGATCCTACTGTCGAAAGTTTTATTAGCAATGTGGAAGTCAAGTTGCGTTCATTAGTTGTAGCAACCTTATCATTTAGATTTATAATGTTATTAGTTTGATTAATCAAACCAATAACATTATAAAGATTTTAAAGATTAGGATGCAATGTGTATAATGGGGTCACTGTGAAAGAGAGAGGATATCTCCCAAGGGAAGTGAGAGAGAGGGCGGGTCATCTAATGAGGAGAACTTTCTTGAGTTGTCTGTTAAAATGTAATGTTATTTGAGATAATGGATAAAAAATTTACTTAAGATTAATAAAATTAATTGATATCAACTTATTTTTTTAATTAGTGTGAAATTAATTATTTTTCTTTCAAGAGGGAGTATGTGTTTGTCTCATATATTTTGAACTTCATTAATGTGTGTAAAGAGATTTATTTTGCCTAACACTATAGTATTATGTGATTAAATTAATTTATTGAGCATTTTAATTATTTTTATTTAAAAATATTCATATTTTTAAATTATATAATAAAATAATTACGAAGTGCATATTTTAGTTTTTAAGTAAAAAAGATTTATATTCCAAAGCTATACAAAATAAGAATATTAAATTGAACATGGTATAAAAGTTAAATTCAACTTGCTTATATTCATTAAGAGAACTAATTAAAGTAAAACTAAAAATGTTATCCAAATATTTTACAAAAAGTGGGTAAGAAATTTATGAGATTATTTCAGTCAAAAATAAAATTATGAGAATCCAATTCTATTTAATATAATACTACGATCTTGTTGGAAATAAAAGAATGCAGCGTTAATGATATATATATATATATATATATATATATATATTACTGTATGATAATTGGTTTTAAATTTTATTCGTTATATCTTTTAAAAATTGTATCGTCCTCTCTTTAACAAAATAAGAATATAATAATGTTATTCAAAGGTAGAAGATTATCAAATCCAACTTATTAATGTGTTAACTTTTATTTTTATTTTATGAAAATGACCTTTTATTTTTCTACTACCGAGTTCTCATCTTGCCTGTTATTAATTGGATCGACATGTACAACGCACAAAAATCTAATGATTCATATAGGAAAAACTAATAACTTGCGTACATTCTTGAACACATTGCAAGGTACGTCTCTCTTTTGTTATTGAATCACTCTAGCCTAGTTTACTAGCTCAGTACACTAATTAAACTATGCAAATTAAGCTGAACTAACACTAGTACACTAATTTAACTGTGCAAAATAAGCTGTACTATTTTTGCTGTCGCCAAATGTAAAGTCACTTTTTCCTTAATTAGCCAAAAATGGTGAGAAAAATAAAACACACTTCCCAAAACAAGTTCACTGTTTGGAACGACGAAGAATTGAAGAGAGAAAAAATATAAAAAAAAAATGTAAGATTTAGGTGTGAACTTTTCTGTCAAAACTTTGGAAGAAAATGGTAAGGATAGCTTTTACATATAATGACACAAATATAACTTAAAATTGAATTTATTTTATTCATTATAATGATCTAAACGCTAAAGAATAAAATATTTTTTTAGTTTTTGTAAATATGACTATGTATTTTTAGTTGTTTACAATTTTTTATTATTTTTAATTAATTCTTACATATTTTAAAATCTTTGAAAAGTCTCTGTAAATACTTATTGATAAATTTTTAACATGCATATAATCACATCATATCACGTTACATACTTTGAAATCCTTGTTGCCATTAGATGTTTAGAAATATGTCATATTATACCAAGTGATGTTATAAAATATAATTAAATATGTTTGCAGTAATTTAAATTTGAATCATTTTATTTTTGGTATTTTAAATTTAAAGTTTTTTTTAATCTCTAGAATTCAAAAGATGTTCTTTTTACTCCCTATGCCGTATGAGTTAAATAGAGAATAAAATATTCATAATTTGTGATAAGTTTTGACGGTGAGAATTTAATTTTCTATTTTTATTTTAAAATATTTTTTATAGGATTAAACATCACCAAAATCATGTCATTAAAAAAATTAAAAATTTATTAATTATTTTAATTTTTTTATTGACTTAATTTTAATAATTTTAAACTGTCAAAAATTATATTTTAAATTTAAAATAGAAAATCAACTTTTAACTATCAAAAGTCGGTACAAATTACAAATATCTTATTTTCCTGTTAACTCACATGGTAGCGGGGCTAAAAAGAACCTTATGTAATTTAAAAAAATAATTTTAAATTTGAAAGATTAAAAAAATAAAGTAAATTTGAGAAATTAAATACATATAAGTTTATAAACTATTTTGAAAAAAAAAATAATTTTGTGAAAACTTAAATGATAGTCAAGAATTGAATTCGTGAGCGTTGAATATCTATTTGTGTGTTTAGACTTTTTCTCTTGTTACTGCAAGGTGTGGCAGTAGTATAGTTTAAGGTAAAAGTAGTGATGATTGATTGTAGCATTGGGAGTAAGACGACTAGGTAGAAACAGGGTGGCAAGGAAACATTCCACTATCATTTTTGGTTTTGAATTATTCATCATCCTCTCTATCCAATGACAGCAGGAAGTCGTGGTAAAGAGAAAGAAAAAAAAATTGAAAAGATGAAATGACTGATTGATTTGGTTTGCGGCATCTTTATTGGCACTAAAGTGAGATTTTCGTCGGGCTGAAGATGCGTTTGCAGTAAGATATAGATTATCCCTGTCTTTGGACGATAAGATACAAAATTAATGAGTAGAAAATTTTTATGGTTTATTTTATGAGTTATGACGATGGCAAACCAATGTAGAGAGGATTCCCAACATCACCTTCTTTATCGGGCCATCTTCAAAGTCTGTGGCTAGTTATGCTTCAATATGGCGGTAGGCCTGCAGGTTTCATTACAAAATTATCCTAACCTTTTTTAATATTGCGTTTTTAATTAGAAGAAATTATTTTATTATTCTTCACCATTAATTATGCTTTTACAGATGTAAAAAAAGAGAAACACATTATGGGTGTGAGTGTGTAACTAGTTTCTACATGATATTTATTCATAGATTTGATCGAGATTATTATAATACTATAACTATATAACAATTTCCCTTTATTGTGTGTGTTAAGAAAAGGCAATTGATTAAATAACCAAAATCAATAGCACACAAGAATCAATTGTATTCGTGAGATTGTGAAGAACTACACACAGAAGTGTAGAATCAATGACAGCCACCAGAATCAAGTTGTTTTCATCGTGAGATTGCGAAGAAGCAAATGAGAATAGAATCATGACAAAGGTCGGAACAAACATTTATTCTTCAAACTTGCGTTGCGAGACAGAGAATTAAAGACCAAGAATATTGATCTGGAGCCTGATATCTAGGTTAATATATAATCTATAATTTATAGTTGAATTGCATGTGACCAAGTTTTATCCAGTTAAAATTACTTGACCGAAGGTAGCCCCCATAGAATAATAGTTGTTGTTTTTTTGTGTGCATGTGTTTCCATATTTTCCAGGTGGCTTTTCAAACTTTTATGTTCTTTACTTTTCTTTGTGGATTTGAAAGTAAAGTGGAACAGATAGGAGACAAAGGAGTGTTTTCAGTTAGTTGATTAAAAAAACTGTTTCAGTTTCAACTTTATTTCAAGTTATTATCAGAATTACAGTTTATTTATAATGCAAATATCCTGACACCATCTTACATTTTAATTGAGATATCGATGTGTTTGTGTTGAAGCAGGAATTATGTTATGCAATGAATACCTCAAACTAACATTATGGGAAATTGATTTTCAAGGGTTTGGTGCATTTAATTATGTTAAAAAGGATTTAATATTATTTATAAGAAGGACAGCCATTTGTAATTCAATGAGTGCAATCGTCTCATGAATTTTTACTGGTTACACTTCCAGAAACACTTTGCTTAAACTTCAAAATTGAATTTTGCAAAGGTGGCTGGGAAGTTCCATAGGGCTGAACGAACATCCCCAAACCATAAGACGGTAAAAAAAATGCCCTTCTCCCATGCCAAAAAAAATTCTGCAGTGCCATAAAAATTTTATACAAATAAAAGGAAGTTTATTTGAATTTATCTTTTATAAATTATTTTTTAATTCATTTGAATAAGTTTCTTATTCTTAAATGAAAGTTTTTCCTTAAAAAAAAGTTTCTTGTTAAAATTTAGCATACTAAATTATTTTTAATTTGTTTTTTTATGATCAAATTTATATATAACATAAATTCTTGTGTAATAAAAACTTCTAAATGCGCGTGCTTAATCAGGTTATTTATCTATACACATCTAAATTATACACTACTCGACTTATTATCTTTAAATGATTATATGAATCTGTTTACCACACACTTGTAGTAGATAACGATGTATCATATATTAGTTGGCTTTGAGTATACAACTTGAGTGCACTCTACGTATAATAAACACTTCCCCATGCATATAACGCGTTACGCGTGAAGTAAAGGTTGACGTCAAAAACCAACTAATTGAAATTGTAAACAGTAATCTCAATGGATTAAAAGTGCCAAATAAAAGAAAAAACTGGGCGTTGGTAAGTTGGTGCCATATCAGGATCGAATTTAAATATTATGCTTAAGTACGACCAAACAAATTAAGGAAAGGTACACGTTTGCAGTAATTTATTGATAAGCCTGCGTTGCATATTGTTCCATATGCTTGAACTAAACAATCCTATACACCTATATATTCACATCTCCCATATCAGGAGAGTAAGAATATTCAGTACTTAAAGATAACTCACATTTTACAAATATTTGATTGCACTTAAATGTCATAATTGTGATTCAATTCGCCCACAGTCCAGTTCTATAAACAGAGAACTTTACAGAGTATTTATGTCTACATACTTTTCATTTACAGATATTCTATATTTCTATGTGATTCAATTAACCCAGTTTAGTTCTATGGACAGAGCACTTACAGAGTCTTTAGGTATAGGTACTTTCATTTACAGCTATTCTATTAAACGTTTACTTGGACATTAAAGTGACTTTGTAGTTCGTACAACTACCACTGTTGCTCTAGAGTCTAGACTAACAATTTAGCAAACCTTGAAGGCTTTAAAGATACCTGAAGGATTGACCATATGTAATTTGGTAATCTTTACAAATTACAACTAAGTGGAATTTTCTTATTTATTTAAACATGAACTTAGAAATTTATAACTCATTAAATTTTACAGCTAATGTAAAAAATGATCATTTGATATATTGCTTTTATTTATTTATTTCATATTACCAAATAAATAAAAAAGAAATAAGGTCAGGTTAGTTTGAAAAACATTATATATTTGTATTTCTGTTATTATTAAAAATTACAAAAAAAATAACATATTTTATTTCATATTTTTTAATATTTATATAAGAAATGGTGAAAAAACATTCTAAAACAAAAAATAACTATAATTTATTTTTTGAAAGTTATTAGGGAAAATCAAAATCAAAAAACAAAAATTCAACTAAACAGGATTCCAGCATTTTTTTCCCCTGTCAAAGGCACTTTATCCACACATACATTACATATGAATATGATTGTGTAACTTACTACTTCCGTACTTCACCTCACAAACTCGTTTATCACTAAATATTAACTCCTCGGATTAATTAAGGAAATCTATTTATGCAAGAACAAGATGAGTGATAGAATTATTGTACGAATTAAGACTGTAGAAAATGGATAACTTAGAAAAAAGATAAATTATAAGTGAGAATATATTTTTGGTGTGAGATGTCTCTGTTAATCTATGGTATGACTGCTGCTATGAGTGATGGGGGATCTATACTGCAATTACTCAGAATTGTGCAGATTTATTTTTGTTCCACAAGAGTTTTCGGTACTAAGTAGGTAAAGCTTGGGCGACAATTTATTATACAATTTGTGTGTCTAGTTGTTTTACTCGAATAGTTATTATATGATTTGGAATCGCTACTTATCCATGGTCTAAACTAATTTTCATATGAAAAGTGATAGTCTCAGACCATATAACATTTTTTTTCTTCTTAAATTTGTTGATAATCTTTTGCATAAAGTCTTACATGTGATTGGTTATCTTCAGCAAATTTCTTATCAAATGCTATCTTTCCAGGATTGGTGCAATATAATCATGTTCCATGTTTGATTTTGTAGTCTGTGAGGCTGCTTAATTAATTTAGGGATCTAAGTTTTGTTTAGTCTATTCTAGGTGTGTTTAAGGGTTAAAATATCGTTATTCTAAAATAAACTATTTTGTTGATAATAAAAAAGACATGCCAGAGTTAAAATTTGAGAAAAAAAATATAAATTACTTTTCTTTTAAAATTACATGTATCATCATATTCGACTATCTAATTTTTTTTTTTTTTTTTTACGAAGACTACCTAATGTTTAAGCATTTATATTAAAACATTATGTATTCCATATACTCTGGGTCTTCGTGTGTGTGTTTTGAAGGAATAATAAGATTGATCACTTACTTCGACCTTTAATTGACGAAAATGTCAATCCCTTTAATTGACCATGCGATCGATCCCATCATAAGGACCATTAACAATTAGTTATTTGTCTTTATTAGTCAAATCACACTTCCATGTCTAATCAAGCAACACTTACAAATATATACCCATGGGTGACACAAACACCCGCTACACCTCTGGAAGATCACCATGTGAGGTCTTTAAAAACCCTAGTTTGTCACTTATAATTACCCTCTTAAAGTCTTAATTAGACACGCAAAATACATACGTTTTAGTTGTTATTTCACTATATTCTAACTTGAGCATTGGAATCTATGTTAGAACTTTTCTATAAAATTTTCTGGACTGCAATCATTGTAACCTAGCTTTCATTTTTTTAAGAACGATATATATATATATATATATATATATATATATATATATATATATTTGATTTATCGCGCGTTAGAGACAGAGTACTCCATTAAATGTGTGGCGTGTGATACACATGGTACGGATAGCCCCAATTAATAACATTTGTATTTGTTTTTTTGGTGAAAATAACATTTGTATTTTAGTTCTGTAAGAACTTGATTAATTATACTTTAGTACTTTAGTTGATCCAAAACAAGCCTCTAACCATCTATCAGTACCTAACAACTTCGATTAATCACTTGAGGAGCAGTTGCGCTGCTTAGAACATGACCGGTGCCTTGTGAAACACGAATTTACACTACAGAGCATAGAAGACAATTTTGACCTTAATTAGAGTAGGAGGAGTTTCGTCGACTACGTAAGTCAACCAACGTTCACCTTCAGTGATTTACAATATCTATTGCACATGATCGAATATTCACAACAACAAAATAATTGCACATGATCGAATCATGTTAAATGATTGGAGGTTTATATAGGTGTATTTGTTTTACCGTTTTAATCCGTCTTATGCCGTCCCATGCATAATTTTTTTTAGAAACAAATTACTATTTTTCCTTAAATGTAAGTTTGAAGTTTGTTCAATGAAAAAACAAATCTACACTATATACACTTATACTTTATACAGTTTATGAATTTATACCTTGTTTGGATTTAACAATTGTAAAAGTTACAACTTTACAACTGAATGCAAATTCTAACATACCTCTAGTAGAATCATATATCTGATTTGCTCCTCCAAACACTTGAGACTAAAACATGTTGAAGAATTACAAATAATACTGAAAAAATAAATATAGAAGAGAAAGGTTGGAAGGAATTAAGAAATACTTTTCTAGTAATACTTTTTTTTTTTCTCGCGACAAATATTTGATTCGTTAAGTGTACTAAAAAATTTCCTTTTAGTACGGTTGCAAAGTAGCAAATCCAGTTTCTGACTGCCACTGTGCTCCATTCTACACACAATTGAGTGATTGACGTCTTCTGTTTTGGTAATTAACAATGGATAACTGGTATTTTTCCCACGATGGCGACACACCCATGATAATCGTCATTAATGGATGCTGAATTTTGAAGTTAACGGAACCTGAAAGTGAAATTAATCTACTAATTCTTAAGTAAGCAAGCGTTTTAGATTAATTTTTAGAAAAGTAATCACTGCTTTTCAAGAAAATTAAGAACAATAACTTCATCAATCATCAGTTCATCTCCTAATAAGTACGCAAATAATACATTATTATATGCATATAAATAAAGACGAAAAATCGACGGGTGAGAAGCCGGTGTGGTAGACCAGCTGTGACTGTCGGCGTATGCTCTCTCTCTCTCTCTCTAGACTCCTCAGCTTAGAGAGAGAAAGCGTAGCTGTTTCTTCTTCTTCATCATCTTCGCCATACAAAAAAGTAACCTCATCATTGCAATTTCTGCGCAAGATAATTACGCTGCGTAATTTCACATTATTGCTATCATTACGGCGCTTCGAGAGTGTGTGTGAGAGAGAATTGAGTGTAGCCGAAGCACGACTACATTGATTGCGGAGACACGTCAGTGATGAGAAAACTCAGAAAATGTTAACCTCGCACGTGATTCTGCTGCGGAAGCAATGTAGAACTCGCGAACTGCGTTTGGAAATGGTTTCAGTGCTGTCGCTGGAGTTCGGAGATTGAAATTCGTTTGGAGCGACATTGGTTTGTTGCAATTGGATCGAGAGCGCGATGGAGTCGCGGATGGATCACTACGAGATCA
This sequence comes from Glycine tomentella, assembly GCA_007407185.1. Taxonomy (NCBI): domain Eukaryota; kingdom Viridiplantae; phylum Streptophyta; class Magnoliopsida; order Fabales; family Fabaceae; genus Glycine; species Glycine tomentella. The sequence continues at coordinate 135,927 of PYAF01006334.1, forward strand.
TGGAGCAGATCGGCCGCGGCGCGTTTGGTGCTGCGATTCTCGTAAACCACAAAGCGGAGAAGAAGAAGTGTGTTTGCGTCTCGATTGTTTGCGTTTGGCTGAGTCGGTAATTGGATTGTGTTTCGTTTAAATTTTGAGAACTAACGGTTCGTTTGGTTCGTGGATTGCAGGTACGTGTTGAAGAAAATCAGGCTCGCGCGGCAGACTGAACGATGCAGAAGATCTGCTCATCAAGAGGTAGGTTTTTGGTTTCTTCAATTTCTTGCTTGTTCATTTGCTTCGTGCTCTGTGATTTGACCGTTGTGGACTGTTTTGGGAATTGTAGATGGCTCTTATTGCTCGAATTCAGCATCCTTACATTGTGGAATTTAAAGAGGCTTGGGTTGAGAAGGTGAGACAAAGCATTGCGTTTCGATTGTTATATTGCAGTATCCAGAGTTGTACGTTCTCCTGTAAACTTGAATTAGTTGTATTGTAACGGTTTTATTTTTTTTTACTTAAGTATGTTTTTGGTTGTATTGTAGGGTTGTTATGTTTGCATTGTTACTGGATACTGTGAAGGTGGAGACATGTGAGTGTATTCGATAATACTTGTCAAGTGTGAACTCCGAGTGCATGTGAAGTTCATGCGTTGTGTAAGTCCAATTACTTACTATTTTGTCATGTTTGTTTTCTCTTTAATTACTTAATAGGGCTGCCTTGATGAAGAAATCAAACGGGATTTACTTTCCTGAGGAGGTATTTTTGCACAGATATATTTGATTTTCTTAATTCTTATATTTTTGTTTGAATATTTTGGTTGCTCATGTTGGGTGTCTTTGACGTTGCGAAGAAACTCTGCAAGTGGTTTACTCAAATACTCTTGGCAGTGGAATACCTGCATTCAAATTTTGTTTTACATCGTGATCTAAAGGTATTACTTAGACGAAACAAACTGTATGATAATATGGCTTTTTTGTTTTTCTCCTTAATCTTCCATTTGAAAATATGTTAAATTATTTTGTCCACTCTGCTGGCAGTGTTCCAACATCTTTCTTACCAAGGATCATGATGTTCGCCTAGGTGAGTTCATATCATATTTGACTACTTTAGGTATAGATTATGATGTTTCATCCTGAATTTTGTCTGTAATTTCCTGACATTTATATAGGGGATTTTGGGCTTGCTAAGACACTAAAAGCGGATGATTTGACTTCTTCGGTATGTGAGAGATGGGAACTTGCTGCTTTCTTTTTCTTCTTTAAATCCTTTTTTTGTTTTTGTTTTAATGTTAGGATTCATGCTCAGCATTGTTCTGTCTAGTTTCTACAGCATTGATGAATCCTACATGTTAGCATCATATGCTGAGCAGCATTAAAACCAAGTTAGAGCTTAGGGTTTTTCATCGTCACATCATTCCCTTTGCTTGCTCCTCAGTGGGACATATCTAGTTATACTTACACTCTGGAAAAAAAAAATACCTCTTCATTTTTACATATAATCATGCAATTTTTGTAGTGTCTCCCTACCAAACTCAGGACCCTAGAGTATCTGTCCATGAGAACAGAAAGCTTCACTTTGTTACTCTGTTTTGTTTATTGTTGAGTCTATTAGGTATGCCATTAGACATGAGCTAATAATGATCTTCACAATTATGTTTAATTAAAATTTCTCTGATTGTCCAGTTGATTTATTCCTTCACACCTTACTACCCATTCTTTTGCTATTACTATGATGTTAAATCTAAACTCACCAAAATACTTATTTTAAACCAAATTTATGTCATGGCTGCTAGATAGAATTTTGCTTAATCAATTATTTTTTTCACATAAAAGAAATACTTTTTTACTTTTTTTGTGTTTCATATATAACATATCTACTTTAGCCAAGGCAAACATTGATGTAAAACCTGGATAAATAGACGTGCAAGCCTATTTGTTGTAGGTGAAAGAAAAAAAAAACTGTATATATACGGGTTGGATTTTAAATTATATTGAGATCTTTTTTAATGCTTCCAATTCTTCCATTATTTTAAAATTTTCCTTGTAATACTAATTACTATAAATATTTTTCTTCTGTTTTGTTGACCACAATGATACTTAAAAAACTATGCCTCTTGTTATTGGGGTGCCAACCTAGTTGGGATTCCTCTTGTTATTGTAATTCATTTGCATGCCTTTTTATATAAAAAAAAAAAAATGATACTTAAACCTATGCTATGTGATGACCTATAAGGTGTCAGTAGTGATGAAGAATATTCTATAATAGGCTAAGGTGACATTCCCCTGGAGGCGGAGCCATATAGCAATCTTCAGCTGCATACCCTTCGCTTTCTCTCCATTGCTGATAGTCAGCTAGCTTTTCTTATTTTCTTCTTTTAATACTACATTTCTGAAAATAAAAAATGTGGAGAGTAATTGAATGTTGTTTGAGTGGATTAAATTAATTTCCTTGCTTCAGATTTGATAAATAAGACCAATGGTTATGACTGCTGGTTATAAGATCATATTTTCTACTTGAATCTGATTAAGCTGGAAGACTGTTGTACTGATCTTCATATTTATCAGCTCCCATATTTTGGAAGGATGGAATCCATGTTTTAATAGTTTTCAATTACTATAGGTTTATAATATGACATTGGTACCATATGATTAGCATTGCATTTATTTCATAAATGTGCAGTTACTGGTTGTGGAAGTTAATTGATTGAAATATTTGTGTGCAGGTGGTAGGAACTCCGAACTATATGTGTCCTGAACTGCTTGCTGATATTCCTTATGGATTCAAATCTGATATTTGGTCACTAGGTATATGTCTTATGCGATGAATATCTGATATTCGTTTTGCTGTGGCTAAAATGCATTTTTGTTGTTCAGGTTGTTGTATATATGAGATGGCTGCTCATCGCCCAGCTTTTAAAGCTTTTGTAAGTTTTCCTCTGTTTTATTTTTTACTTTTTTACTTACAGTAATTATAGATATGCTATAATCAGTTGTCTCATTTAATGAACTGTCATTAAGTCATTTGAATGTAATATCGCATTTGTGCATCGAAGATACTAAACTTGCATTTTTGCAACAGAAAGGATAAGGTACTGATTTGCATAATGGTCCAGAAGGATTGAAATTAAATAACAAAATTTTGATTGCGAGTTCCTATATTTTTTTTTACTTATTTTGAAGAATTTATAGGTATGCTATAATCTTTTTTGTGAATTCCTGTAATATGTCATCCTCAAGTTTGATCTGAACAAAATACCCTTTTTCTGGAACCAAGTTAACAAATATATGATTTTGTGCAACAAAATAAAGTTCATGTAAATGTTCTAGAAGGGATAAAACTATAAAAACCAAGGCATAATCGAAGAACTACCCCTACCAGAATCCTCATCACGACCTATGTTATGGTTGTTGCTATTCTGATATCTGATATCAGTGATGAAGTTCTAACTTCTAAATTTAAGCTTGTTGTGGCCCCAATCTTGCCTGATATATTTATGTATGTGAATGTGAAGGCAATTTATCATCATCTTTTTTCCTTGATAAGTGTAGTAAATCTTGTTTCAGGATATGGCAGGGTTGATAAGCAAGATAAACCGTTCCTCTATTGGCCCTTTGCCTCCCTGTTATTCCCCATCTTTGTAAGTTTCATTTGCTTTTGTGTTAAGGCTAGTATCATTATGTTAGTAGAAAGTGAGTGATTACTCAGGATTTCTTGGTGAAATCACGTTCATATGGCAGAAAAATGTAGTTACCATAGTAGGAGTGTAAATGAGTAAATTATTTGAGTTATTTGAGTTTGGGTTGTTGATTGCTCAATCATGCTCATGTGTTTAGCTAAACAAAGGAACAAACTCAAACTTGAAGTTAGGCTCAATTGTTTAAATGAGCTAAGCTTAAACTCCATAGACTTGACATTAATAGCTCGCATATGTAAGTATTACCTAGAGATTTGTAATTCTATTTATTACGTTTACTTGGAGAATTGTTGTTTTAGTTATTATTTAATTACCACTTAGCTAATTTCATTTTTAAAGAATCATATTTTAAATGAGTGCCCATCACGTTTTATCAAAAAAAAATCCATTACCTTCATCAAAGATTTTAATTCTCGCTTCTCAATCTTAAACTTTGGTTCATACCTACAGGAAAACATTGATAAAGGGCATGCTGAGAAAAAATCCCGAGCATCGTCCAACAGTAAGCCTCTATTTGAGAGTGATCTTATTTCAAATTTTAAAGCACCCTTATTTGCTGCCTTATCATTTTCAAATGTTAAAGCCTCTAATCCTGAACATTTTCATTATACATTTTTCACAGGCATCTGAAATCTTAAAGCACCCTTATTTGCTGCCTTATGTTGATCAATATCATTCATCTTTCTGTACTCCAACAACTGGTTCTCCTGAAAAGCCAATTTCTGCTGTCCATCATCCTCGAAAAAATAAGCCAGGAAGTCAAAACAGTAGTAGTTCAAGTACCGAGAAAGATAGTTTGATGTCAAATGAGAAAAACAATGCAAAAGCATTGCAGAAGTGTGATTGCAGAATCACTGAAATAGACCTGACATCAATTGAGGATGACGGCTCTGAGCAACTCCAGCCCGGGGAAGAAGGAAATGGTTCCAGAAAAGTCAATGCCAAGACAAATGAGAAAGAGCTGACGAAGCAATCTAATAATGAACAGCATTCTAATGTTGTATCTAAGCAACCAAAAGCAATTAAGAATGTTGTGACAGCTTTAAAAGATGGAAAACTTAAAGAGACAAGTTCTCCAATAAGAAGCAATCGCATAAAGGTTGGTAGTGTGTTGACACATAAAATAAATACAGAGACAGTGTCCAATTTGCCCAAACCCAATTTTGGTGCTTATGATTTGAAGCCTAATTTGGAGGTGCCAACTACTGTACCTTCTAAAATAACTCCTGATTCTGCAAAAAGAATGCAAGGGTCACATACTTCAAAGCATCAGGTACATTACCATTATAAATGCTATAGTATACTCTTAGTTACTTTTGAAGATTTCCTCATAACATTGAAATATATTTCTGATATATCGATACATGCTGGCAGTTACCAATGATAGAATCCACACCAAAAACTAAACCTAGACATAATGTGATTCCACCATCTGGTCCAGTCAAACAAGTAGAAGGACGTGAAGTTCCTTCCAAGCCAAGGCAAAAGACTCCTCCAAGCTTACTTAAACCACCTTCTTTTCCAGGACATGTGAGGCAGGCTGGGTTTGATGTTCCAAATGCAGCAAATAATACTGGAAAGACAAGTCCAAAGAAAATGGTTCGGGAGCCTAAGATGAGCCATCATCAGTTGACCAACAGTCATCTACCACATGTTTCTAGAGAGATTACTGGAGAGCCTTTGAAGACTTTTGAAAGCAGTTCCAAAGGAATGCAAACAGATAGCAGCAATTCTGTCTCATCTTCGCTCTCTATTCAAGGATTCGAACTTTCTGATTTTGCAACCACTTTTATTGACTTAAGTGAACCAACACGTCCTGATCATGAGAGTTTAAACCACACTGTAAACAAGGAATCACGTCCAGATAGCAGTTCACCTGCATCCTATTTGCATTTTGACATGTCTGAACAATTGTCTGGGGAAACCCCTGTGGTTACACGACGTTTTCAGAATATAACTACTAGTAATGAGAAAGTAAGTCCCGGTTTAACTCTTGATCACTCAAGCCAAAATGCTGAGGTAATGCTTGCTTCTGATGATAGTTTTCCCATGAATCAAAGGACTGCATCTGTTGGCTCCAGGTGTGATGATAGATCAGTAGATCCCTCTGCTGAAATCACAGAAGAAATCAACGACCCTCAAGATATTTCAAAGGAAATGACTTCAACCAAATCTCTCCAACAGCCACTCCCCATTTCTGGAGAAAAGTCTGTTTGTGAAGAATTTGGTCCAGTAAGCAAGCCAAATAATAGGCTTGATAGAGTTAGCCCGCCAAAACTCATGTGCATCTCAACTGGTGATGACCAATTCATAGTCAGGGAAAGACTGTCATCAGTGGATGAAACTGCCCCTTTGATTATTTCTACTAATATTTCAAGCCAGAAAGTTTTGCAAGAAGAGAAAGCAACAGTTTTACAGAATCCAGCACCAGAAAGGCCAGCTGTTGGGCATCTTCCTCCAGCTTTTGATGATGTCATTCATGTCATACGCCATAGCAGTTACCGCGTGGGGAGTGAGCAGCCAGTGAAGGAATCTGTGGAGATGGGAGTTCAAAGTGTAGATGTCGGTAAGTTTATCAACATTGTAAGGGATGATTTAGCAATGAGAAACGTGAGCACTCCTTTGACTCTAAAATCTTCAAATTGCTCTGAAGCTATTGGCTTGAAGTCAGATATTTCTGATAATATGGAAATGAGAAACTTAAGTAATCCTCCTAACTTCAAATCTTCAAGTTGCACCGACTTGATGAACATCAAATCAAGTTTTTCTGATCATCCTGTTGTTGAGGAACAAGATGTGAAAAACACTGATTCTCTTGTTTCAAAATCTGGTTCCTCTGAGTATACCAAACATAACACTCCAACAGCTGCAGAGGAAACACCCCCAAAGGAAATTTTGGATGTTAAATCTTCCAGGCAGAGAGCTGAAGCACTTGAAGGACTGCTAGAATTATCTGCAGATTTGCTGCAGCAAAATAGATTGGAGGAACTTGCAGTTGTTCTGAAGCCCTTTGGAAAAGATAAAGTTTCCCCAAGGGAGACAGCCATTTGGTTAGCCAAGAGTCTAAAAGGATTGATGATTGAGGAAAGTGGGGGACGCAGTTAATGGGTGTTTTTTTAATCATGGTAAGTTTGCTACTTTGCTTCTATTTGTTATTTTCAATTACTTTTTCCACTTCAGAGCTTTTCAAGTGCCACTTGAATTGAGAGAACAAACAGGCTTTACCGTTTCTTCTTTCATTTTTTATAATTCTTTTTATGCTGATGTAAATAGTAACCATACGAATGAATACCATCAACTTACGATCGATTGTGTGGACATGCTCTTGCCGGGCCTTATTAAGAATTGTGGAATTGATGTGCTCCTTGAGTGTTCTACCTAGATGGTCTGCTCCAATTATGCCGTAATGAAGCAAATAGAAAACATTTATGCATAAAATAAAATAAAAAACAATTGAGCTAATGCTATATTCTACCACACTTTGTATATGGGTGTAGTAGTTAAAGAAACAAAATAAAAATATTTAAAACAAATTATTTATTATATTAAATACATAAAAATTGATGTGCTCCTTCAGTAATTAAAAGTATTGAAATATAAATTATTATATTTCCCTTAATTATTGTTCAAAGACTCATTTTATGAAAAAATTAATTGAGATTTTTAAAAGTAAAAATAAAAAAATTGTAATTGTTAGATAAAAATATATCAATAAGAAAATAAATGATAATTTAGATGTAGAGGGAGATGAGTAGTTTTAAAACAAATAATTTGAATGTATGAATGATTGAAATTTGAGATGAAAAAATTATAATTTTTTTATAAATAATCAAAGTGTGATTTGAAAGAAAAAAATTTAATAATAATAATGACTTAAATTTATAATTTCAAAAGTACAAAAAATATTTAACAATTACTTTATTTAATATTTGAGTAAGTTGTTAAAAAGAAATAGTAAGAGCATTTAGAATGATTAAGAAAAAGTTTAATAATGATCAATAACACAAGCTTTAATGAACTGGTACAAAGCCAATTATTTTATCAATAATGAATTTATTTCAAATAAGTAGGTTAAGCAAATACAAAATCTTAGTTTCGGCTTAGTTTGAGGGAGAAAATGTTGTTTATTTTATTTTTATTACAAAAGTGTCACATTATGTTATGTTTTCATTTCAAAAATTTGTATAAGGAATAATAAAAATAGAAAAATTCGCCTTTTCTTATACATACTTTTATAAAATTACTGAAAATAAGATCATATTTTAATTAAAAATATAAATAGTAAACACACAAATCAAATTCCTTTAAAAGGTGGCACAGATATATTCGCACAATCAAAATTATTAAAGAAAAGTTATAAAGTTGTATAATTATTTTGTACGATAAAAAGAGAAAGAAGAAAAGAAGAAAAATGAAAGTGAAAATGAATAAATAATATAATGAAAAATATTATTATAAAAAATCTATTATATAAAGAATATAATGAGTTCTTTAACTACTATATAAAAAATATAATATTTAACACAAGCATCCTCTTTATTTACAGAGCCGACCATCTCTTCACTTATGTGGATATGATCAGTTAATTTATGTCTATACGTGTGTAAAGTCACCCTCATGCTTGTTTTTCCAGAAAGCTTCGCGGAACCTACTACCTAGCCAAACGTATTCTGAATTAGTACTCTTTTCTTCAAAATTACCACTACCTCATGGTTATTGCCGGTATATAAATATATATACATACATGCATATATATATATATATATATATATATATATATATATAAACCATGCTTTTTTATATATATAAATATATACCATGCTATATATAATAGCCGACAATCGTATTCAACCCATTCTTTTATATCCAATTTTCTTTCAATAGTGAATCACCTTCCTTTAAAAGATTGTCTGTTGCTATTAAGAGACAATAACTACGCTAGGCAAGCTTAACTCGTAAGAAATAGTGCTCCCAGAATTTACATTGTTCGGGTTCTGAATTGGACATTCTTTTTTCTGAGTTTAACACAGCATTATTGGCAGCTAGCAATGCTTGCTTGGCTTGTCATCATGGACCTCATAAACCGGGTTTTCGAATCAGCTCATTTTCTGCGTCCAATTTCAGCGTCTGTTAGATCGAACTGAGTATAACAAACAAACCCAAATAAGAAAAAGACAACATTAACCAAACAACAGATCAATTAAACTTGAAGTTACTAATTTTTTTTATTGATGTCAAGATATATGTTTTTATCGATTTTATCTATTTTTAGTAATTAATTTTTTTTATAGTATTATGTATATATTTATTATATATATGTTTGTGTATCAATAGAATATGATAATATTATCTCATTTCTTATCCTATTTTGTTTTTGGTGAATCAGTTTTTATCCTATCATGTTAGTTGGCGGTATAGCGTAATTTTTATTCAAAGGAGAGAGCCGGATTTGGAAATAACAAGATAGGATAAAAATAATAGTAGTAATATTTTAAAATTTTAATCCTTAAAACATGGTTTTATTTTTATGTTTTGTTACCTCCTTATACATGGTTTGAAAACGATCTTAGAATGAGCGAATTAAAAGGTAGCAAGGAATCGTAACCTCTCCTTTTCTCCAACGCGTAATTTTTTTTCTTTTTTCCAAAACCCATTTTATAAAAAGCCAAAATTAAAGACTCTGAAAACGCGACACACATAAATGATAAATCCCACCAAAGCTAACCCCTTTCACACTCTTTCCTTTCTCTCGCTGATTCCACATCACTCCACAGACACACCGCTTTAGTGTTTCCTTCACTATTATGCAAGACCCTTCTCGCCCCGCCCCTCCTCCCTTCCACCACCAAAACGGCGGCCAGCCTCCTCCACCCGCCGCCGCCACCGCCACCGGCTACCCCTACGCCGCCCAACAACAATACTACAACACCACTTACGCTCCTCCACGCTCCTACGCCTCCCGCTCCTTCTTCCGCGCTTTCTTCGCCACCATGATCTGCCTCGCCGTCGTCTTCGGCGTCGTCCTCATCATCACCTGGCTCGTCCTCCGCCCCTCCCTCCCCCACTTCACCCTCCACTCCCTCTCCGTCTCCAACCTCTCCAGCACCTCCCAATCCCTCTCCGCCACGTGGCACCTCTCCCTCCTCGTCCGCAACAGCAACAAGAAGATGACCGTCTCCTACAACGCCCTCCGCTCTTCCATCTTCTACGGCCAAAACTACATCTCCGAGTCGCAGCTCGCTCCCTTCAGGCAGGACACCAGGTCCGAGACCACACTCAATGCCACCCTCACCGCCGCCGGCACCTACCTCGAGCCGAAACTGATCGACAATCTCAACTCCGAGAGGAACGCCGGCTCGGTCCTCTTCGACGTTCAGGTCGTCGCCGCCACCTCGTTCCGCTCCGGCTCGTGGAGGTTCAGGACGAGGGTTCTCAAGGTTTTGTGCCGCAAAGTTCCCGTTGGCGTCTCGTCCAAGTCCAGCTCCGGCGAATTGGTCGGCGGAGATCGGGAATGTCAGGTGTGGACGTGAATTTTTTGAGGGTGATGTTTTTCAAATCCCTAGGTTTGGTAATGGGGGAAATTTAATTTTCTGATTTTATTATATATAGTTAATTGATGCTTTCGACGGTTTATATTTATGCGATTTGGTTTAGGTTTCAATGGAATTTTGTTGGTAGTTTATATGATTGTATATAGTTATCATCACACCTTATATTGTTTGCCTGCCTTTCTAGAACACTCAGTGGAGATTTGAAACTCTTTGTTAGTGAAAAATTTGCAATTGTATGTTAATTGGAGATGGAGACAAAAAAGGAGGCAGATATTAATATTTATTTGGATATCATTGACTTACTGGTTGACTGGTCTTTATTCTACTGATTGTTTGGGTAGTATGCACTGTCCATGGATATTAATTTAAAAAATGAGTCTGAAACATAGGAGAAAGATAGAACTACCTACTACCCGATGCTTTTGTTTATGGTTTTTATAGTTGGCGAGGTTTATTCATATTGTGTCAAACCATTCGTTGGCTTTCTTACTCAACCATTCATTTACAAACCCCTTGGTCAACTCGATACCTATGAAGATACTGATTTCATGTAAATTATTTTGTGTAACCATCAATTGTCTTGCTGTCGCATACATCTTAAATTGTTTCATTTTAATAGTTGAAATTTTCCAACTATTAATGAAGCTTTTTCAACAGATAATCTTTGGTCACTGATAACAAAAAGCTAATCAGTTTTATTAATCTTCGAGCAGTCAAACTTTATTAAGCTGTTCAATCGAAAACATGACTGTCATCTAGTATTCTTTGAATTGATGGCTGTATTGGGTCTTTGCCTGTTTGGGTTGACATGTCTATTGCTACAGATTCACAGAATGCTTAACTGCTTCTGTCTGGTCACACTCATAAATAACCAGCAAAAGAAATTTGTTGTTCATTAGTTCTGGTTTTTGGCCGTTCCTTGATATTCTTTCTGAGATGGTGGTTGATGAAATTATGACAAATGCAGTTTATCATAGTAATATATTATGAAAGAAACAAGGCTTTTGGCTTCTGCTTTTCTTTTTTTGTTACACATTTATACGTAGAATTGATCCAAAACTTTGGTATTTTCACATTTTAAATCTTAAAGACATATGTTGCACCAGGGGAGGTTCTGTCTTTGGAAGTATTTCTGAGTATCCAAAGTCTAAACAGAAGGCATTTTCTATATTGAGTACTTATAAGAAATTTATTAGGACTCTAAATGGGGCAAATCTGATGTTTCCATTCCACCTGTATTCTTATTAATAAATTCAACAATATCAACATCAATAGCATCTTTAACCCAAATTAATTAGGGTCAGTGGTAAATGAACCCAACGATAGATACAAGGAGGTTGAAAAAAAAAATTGTAAAGGGAAGGGGAAGGGGAAGGGGAAGGGGAAGGAAAAGGGGAAATAGGATAAAACAAAAGAAAGTAAGATAAAAGAAACGAAGGGGGAAAGGAGAGGGGGAGATGAAGAAAAAAATGATTAAAAAGGGGACCATCTAGAACATAGAGATAACAACGGTTCTAACCCTCTATCAACTTTTTTTCATTTCGTCTTAAGACACACCGTTTGTCCATCTATATCACATTCCATTAAGTCTTGTTTAACTATATTTTTTCAGGTAAGTTTCGGTCTATTTTTACTTCTCTTTGTATTAAGCTCTTGGTAACAAATTTTTATTCTTACGGAAACATTCAGGGGTTGTCTCATTACGTGCCCAAACCACCTCAATCTATGTTCCCTTATCTTTTCACTCACCGGTACTATTGTTACCTTTCGTCAAATATCTTCATTTCTTATCTTATCCATTATCGTATTACCACACATCTACCTTAACATTTTTATTTCTACTACCCCTATTTTATGCTCATGTTGGCTATGTGTTGGCCAATAGTCAGTTTCATATAGTATTGCAGATCTTACAGTTGTTCTATAGAATTTTTCTTTTAGCTTAAGGAGAATTTTGCAGTCACACAAAAACTCAGATGCATTCTATGATTAACATCCTTATCAATCTCTTCAACTTTTTGTAAAATTGAACATGAATATCTAAAAGCATCTTTCTTGGGTACCTTTTGACCAAATAGATGCATGGGTCTTGATCACCATCTCTTACCAGCGAAAAGTTACACTTTATATACTCAGTCTTGCTCTGGCTTAACGTGAATTTTTTATACTCCAAAGTGTTTCTCCACAATTCAAGTTTTCTATTAACATCGTCTTTGGTCTCATCAGTAAGCACAATATTATCTGTAAAAAGCATACACCACGACATTTTCTCTTAAATGTCTTTTGTTAGTTCATCCATGACTAAGACAATGAGATAGACACTAAGAGTTGAACCTTGGTGTACACCTACCGTGATAGAAAAATAATTTGATGTTCCATTACAAGCTTTTACACATGTGGTAGTCTCATCATAATATCCTTGATTGCATTTATATACTTTAATGATATTTTTTCTTTTCAAGAGCTCACCATAAAACTTTTCTTGGTAAAACTTTTCTTGGGACGCTATCGTATGTTTTCTTAATATTTATGAACATCATATGTAAGTTCAACATAACACAAATTTTTTATTAATAAATTAATACAGTAAAAACAGATCATATTCATATAAAATCCTATTGAAGCATTGGTGATGACGAAAATTGTTCCGAGTTACAGGCTAGCTATTGGCAAGGCAGGTATGACTTGGGTTGTCCTTTCACTCTGCTGGATCTGGATGCTAGTGGTACAGGCTAGTGTCCATGGGGGTGTCGATAGAGTATGTTTGGGATCTGTGAATAGCACTATAGGATGGATTCATTAACATGTTAATGTTGACACTTATCAAATGGGATGACTGTCACTTGTGTATGTTTGTCACTTGTGTATGTTTGCTTATATTGGTTGAGTACTAATATCTAGCTTGCTGTTAATCTAAACATTGTAGGAGTCTTGATTGTTGTAAAATCTGAAATACTGTCATTGAATTTGATCATATGACAACAGCCAACAATGTTTGGTACATGGTCATTGGTTTGATATATAAATTATTGTGTATTTTTTGTGAAAATGAATTCATACTTTTAACTTTGTTCAAAGATTCTTCTAATATTTCGTGTATACACTGAGGCAAGGTGTATGAGTAAAATCTTCCTGGAACTTTTCATGTTTATTTTTCTTCACACACATAGCACTTGATAGCTAATTTGAAAATTTATGAAGGTGAATCTAAGATTAATATGTGGTCTGATATAGAGTCAAAAAAAGGGAAATCAATCCCCTTACTGTCAAATTTAATTTGTTCTGTGAAAGAAACTAAGATACGTATTAATAAAATATAAAATATAATTGTTACATAAATATAATTACACTGCCATGGACAATAATTGCGTGTTGCATCAATAGTATTTATAATTTGCAATTTGCTCCTTGCTGCTTCAGTAGTCCTACCCTGCCCTCTTGTGGCATTGAGGCCTCGTAGTAGCTAATTTGATAATGTATTTACGTCTTATTTTGAATATTTTGAAAGAGGAAAAATATATGCTATTTAAATTTTGATTATTATATTATTCACTATAGATGTTACTTATGATCAACAATTGCATTGTCATTCTTCAATCTTTGTGCATTTAGGTTTACTGCCGGATTGCAGTTAGTTGACTTGGTTTGGCAGTAGCTAATTTAAATGTTTAAAAATAATATTTCTTAAGGTTAGCAGGTTGTTTGGCAATTGTCTCATGTGCATGCAATTATTGGATGTCTGATCGGGCGTTTGACGCATTTTATTAATATAAATGAATGCTTACTGCACATGCATGTATGTCCACATTAATAGGTACAGTAAGCTGGAATAGTACAAATTGGGTTGGGCTTTAATTCATCATGTCCTAGTCATATATATTTTTTTTTCATGTTTTATTAATTAAAATTAATTATTTAATAAATTTAATTTTAAATACTTAAAAGTGTGGTACATGTAGGACCTATTGAAATTATTTAAGATTTTAATTTGAAATCTACCAATAAAAAAAATGTCACATATCTTAAAAGATATTCATTCCTACGTGGTATTATGGAGTCTAAAAAAAGTGATCTAAGATTTTAATTTAGGATCTATCACTGAAGATTCTAAGGTACTAGATATAGATATGGGTGGAAGTGTTCTGTACCTTCTCTTTGTCATTTGCCTTTCCTCCATTTTATTGCAGGCAATTGGAATCTTTCGACTTTCATCCATAAAGTGATATCGTGTGATTGCCACACTTCAAAAAAAAAAAAAAAAAAGGTTATCATGTGATTGCCTTTACTTTATTCCGGTATAGCTTCCCACATTTTGTTCGTTCCAAATGATTTTGGTTCATTTTTTTCTGGTATTGTTTCTATAATAGTATGTCTGAAGGACTTAGGACACGAGATTCATACTTGGGCCAATCCAAGTGAGTATAGTATATGCCTAACCCGTTAGGCTTTGGTGTGACTTTTAAGGACGTGTAATGTTTGAATGATCGTTATAAGGGTTATCATGGAGAGTTTAATGTCTAGGCCTAAGCCTGAGTGTAACCTAACTCAAATCGTGCTAAATAGGAGTCAAGATTCACTCCCACTTCTTTTCTCTCTCCTTTTCTTTTATTATTCTCTCATTTTCTTTCGTTACTAAAGTTTTGAAAAAATAAAAATGAAATGAACACGCTACACATTAAATGGAGAGTACCATTTATTTTTTCAAAACCATAAAAATTAAAGAAATGGGGGAATCTTTTTCCACTAAATAACACTGCGGTTGGTTCGGGTTTTGGGCCAAGTGAGTTACTGGTTTTGTTATTGTGGGCGCAAGTAGGATCCGTTTGCAAAGCTTGCAATTTGGATTTGATTTGCAAGTTTGTTGATTAACTTATTTATTTGTATAAAAATATGATATATATTTTGAAGAAAAAAAAAAGGTAATTTTAAAATTAAAAACATATCATTTTGGCTTGTTCTTGGGGTAGCACACAAATCAAGAATTTATACCAGTAATGAAAAAAAATAGTAGGCACATGGGCCTTCTGTGAGCAGATCTACATACACTGCTTGTTTAAATATGGATTTACGTGCAAGTGTTTTCTTTTTTCTGTACTTCCAGAATTGCTTCCTTCACTTCCTATATTGCTTTGGGAATAATCATTCTGAAGCAATTGCAAGAATGCAGGAAGCAATTGCCTCTACATGCATAATGCATTGGTCTTCTTGACAACGGACATAAGCATTCCCCATTACTACCCCCGAATGGGTGGGCTCACAAGTACCTCGGCCCAGGCCTTGATATAGGCATCTGCTTTGCAGTTTGCACCTCCTTTTTTTGTTACATTTTTTTAATAAATTTAAAAAATACCCTTCTCCCTTCCCTCTCCTTTCTTCTCCTTGAATACCTCTTCCTTCACTGGTGCACCCCATTGTCTTTCCCTCTCCTTCCTTTGTTTTTTCTACATTATCTGCCGTCTCCTTTTCTCAGTCTTATCCTTCGCTGTCATGTCCTTCACTGGTGCTGTTTTCGCCAATGAATTTCATCTTTTTTTTCTTCCAAAGGTTGCAAATGTACTAATATGTTAAATTATTAATCCTTAATGTTATAAAAATGTTTTGTCTTAAAATTAATTACTTTTGATAATTTCATAGCCTAATATGAATTTTCTCAATTTTAAAGAATAAATTGATTGGTATGTATATAATTTCAAAAATTAATTTAACTAATTACTTGATGCACTACCAGTGTTGGAAAGGCTGGTGTCACATACGATGGAAGACCAAGATAGTAAACAAATTAAACGTTTTGCATGTTAAACTTCTCAAAGGCTTCCTCAAATTATCAGTAATTAATGCAATGCACCTGCGAGGAAAAGGAGAGCTTTGATTGTGATTCGTGATTTCCATCTTAAAATCATGCATAGTCAAGTTAACGACCAATCGACCTTAATATCGTCATGAAAATCAAATTACAGCGAGTGAGAAAATTAACTAGTCATGGAGAAAGTGACCAGAAAGTGGCCATGCATTAGGAGGAGATGATTTGCGTACAAAAATTCCAAAAGGCCTACATGTCTACCTTGAAAGATAAGGCAAATATGGGACTAAGTGGTTGTTTTCCCAAACTTATCTATCATCCACCTCCAACCACCTTCAAATAACAATAACAAATCTAATCGAAGGACTATCTTATGGTTGTCTTGGTCCCACGAGTTCGTTTTTCTGTCTACCTCTATCTAATCAAATTTTGTTAGGGACCAAATTAATAATCTGAGATTAATATATTAGTTAGAGTATCCACTAATACATCCAATCTCAAAAAGCAAAACAGTTGGGGGTTCACGCTTTCATTCATCATGTGTTGGAAAAATGGCCCCATTTAAGGGTACAAATTACAATTGCTAGCATCCATTGAAAAGGTTGCACTAGTCTATCTGTATGTGCATATCCCTCCAATGGGTGCCCTTCCAAATAGCGGTGACATTGGTGTGGACTTGAATGCGACTCGAAATTTCAATGAACATCCATTGATTTGACTCTCCCCTTAACCCTTTGTTATTTTTTCCTCCTTTTCCAAAGTGAAGGAAATAATGGATAGCGAACTAAAGTAAAAAGGGGATGAGGAAAAAAAGAGATAAAGGAGCATGTTCTATAATAGTCAATGTGAATGATATTATATATTAAGATGATATAACCCCATATACATGCTCATATCATATCTTTGTTAGTGGAGGAACTTAACCAATGGCTTTACTTGCTGATTACACGTATATGGGCGAAGTAATTTGATGAAAGTTCTTCTTAGCAAAGTGGTTTCGTAATCCTTTCATACATTTCAAAGATTATTAAGAGTATGAAAACGAAAAGAAATGGGGAAGTGATTAAATAAGATATAACCTTATCAAACTTTATGGCTTCTTCGGAAAAGACACCGTGTTAATGGATCGTTAAGGTGTACAATAGGAAAAGACCTTGGACACATGATTAAACTTTTCACTTACATTTGTGGAAGGCATTCCCAAATGAGTGTCTTGAGTATACTAATAGGGGGCAAATTAGCATTTTTAATTACATAAACCTATTGGGTGAGTTTTCACTTTATGCATTATCATAAAATTGCACTTTATTTTACTTTCTCTGTTTATATAAACCTAAGGGGATGTATTGGCATTTAACTTTAGAGAAAAATGTGTATATACAAATAGTGTAATTGATTTTTACACTGTTATATAATTATAATATATATAATACTTATGCATTTTAACTCAAATAATTAGTAAAAATATCTTTAATTAAATATATTTTTCATAAATAGATATAAGTTATATGATACTTTTATAAATATATAAAAAATAAAAATAGAAATGAGTGATACTATAAATATATGAATAAAAATATATAAATATGTATAAGTTCGATTTGGATCGATTTCTAGAATTAAACCCAAAATCTAATCTAGGTCAATTAAAAAAAATTTGATTTTTCAATTTTTTGATCCATTCAATTTTCAATTTATTCGATTTTTGACTTTTTGGATCAGTTTTTTCTACCAATATCATATTATATCACTTTATGAACATCCTACCAATGTTACTTATGGTGTGTTTGTTTTAGATGATTGGATACATTTAATATTATTTCAATCTTTCCTTCCAAACACACTCTTAAGATATGTTATGTAGAGTAGAAAAAAAAAGTGAATTGTAATGAAAATTTTAAATTAAAGTAAAGTGCAAAAATATAGATCCCGCATCATTGTTCATTTTTTTTTCTTTTTCACTCTAATTCTATACAAATGAACACACCCTTAACTAGGGAGTGTTTGGATTTCTGGTAGAAGAATCTAAAAATATGTTTGAGAAAAAAAATAAATTTAAAATCATGTTTAGTCATTCATTAAAAATATATTTGAGACTAAAATTTAGCTTGAAAATTCAATTTCAAAAAGTAACTATTGAAATAATTTTATAAACTTCAATCCAAACATGTGACTAATATTACTAACTAGTACTAATTAGCCAGACTTTTGAACTCCTAACATACCAATTA
>PYAF01006334.1:156305-172921 GCA_007407185.1 Glycine tomentella
GTATGTATAGGCACAACATAAATTTGCATAACTATAAAATGGATTAAAAGAGTCATGTTTTTAATAAAAAAAATAATTATCATAATTATAAATAACATTCTAAATTTGAATCAGTGATTATCATGTTATATAAAATCAAAACCTATTCAAGGTTTTGTGATTTGATTGACAAATTAAATCAGAATCTATGATTTTTTAAAAAAAATATAATTGAATATAATATCTTAACAGAATAAAAATAAAATATAATCTGTTTACGTAATAAGAATAATATTAATTTGATTGAATAGAATAATGTCATTTAATAATTTTGGAAGAAATATATAATCAATTATATAGTATATTGCCTATTATATATATATATATATATATATATATATGTACTTAATTGTCTACCTTAAGTATTGGCTAATAGCATGCACTGCTGCAAGAATTTCCCTTTATTTGTTTATGTAACCATTTCCTACTCCTTAAATTATTGTTGTGCCTATACATACAATAACGCACAAGGAACATTCTCCTGAGCACGCAAAGGAACACACCGGCACACTATATTCAGGCCTCAGTCCTCTTAATTGGTCTTAGCCATCATGAGCACCAAGGACTGCGGCAACCACCACCAGAACAACCGTCAATTCCTCCGCTTCCTATTCGTGGCGATCCTCGCCTTCACCCTCCTCATCCTCTTCCTCATCTTCCTCATCTGGATCATCCTCCGCCCCACCAAACCCCTCTTCATCCTCCAAGACGCCACCGTCTACGCCTTCAACTTCTCCTCCTCCGCCTCCACCCCTTCCCCCATCAACCCAACCCCCAACACCCTCACCCTCACCATGCAAGTCACCCTCGCCGCCTTCAACCCCAACCACCGCATCGGAGTCATCTACACCAAACTTGACACCTACTCCGCCTACCGCGGCCAGCAGGTCTCCATCGCCACCTCCCTCCCAGCCACCTACCAGGGCCACCGAGAAACCGCCGTCTGGTCCCCCTACCTCTACGCCACCGCCGTCCCCGTCTCCCCTTTCACTCTCCAGATCCTCCAGCAGGACAGAACCTCTGGAGGAATTCTGGTCAACGTCAAAGTCAGCGGAAGAGTGAAGTGGAAGGTTGGAACTTGGGTTTCCGGAAATTACCATATTAATGTCAACTGTCCGGCATACCTCAGGGTCCCCAGCGACCGGGACGACGCCATTGGATTCGCGGATCCCGCCATCAAGTTTCAGCTTTCACAAAGTTGCATTGTTGATGTCTAGTTTAGTAATTATTCAAATTAACAACCTTTTAATTTAAAAGTCTGATCAATATCTCTTTTTTTTTTTCTCTCTATCATATCATAAATTTTATCGATCACACTTATATTTTCTTTTTCTTTAGATATTGGATAGCATTTGGATATGCATCAAACATTTTCCTTATTCAACATAACACTACCAACAACATAGAAGTTCTAAAGTCACAGACAGACTCAAGAAATTTCAACAATCTCTTCCTATGCATGAAGCCTTGAACAATGAGATGTATGTATGTGTGAGCAAAGTAATTTGCTTGCATTGCTATAGATGTTATAGTTCTTAATTTCTTTCTTTCTTTCTCTTAATTATCCTCAACCACCCTCTTCATAAATAATGCTCTCTTTTTTCTTTTTATGTTTTTAGTTTCTTTTTTGGGAAGTATTTTGGATAAAGTCTCCTTCAGTTTATATATATGAAAAAGTTTGTTATTTTTGTTCGTCAGAGACCGACTCCTTGCATGCTTATTTTAGTTTAATTTTGAACGTATGGTTGTTTTCTTAACTCTCACAAAAAGCAATAAAAATTGTTTTTTTAAGTAATTTAATTTAAATATCCATCTTTTTAAAATAATGGGTTATGTTTTCTTCGATGGGACGAGGCTTTTATGGAAGATGTAACAGCAAAGATGAAAGGGAAAGCCCTGGAGAATAGTAGAAAATGATAGTTTTTGGTTGTTCACCTGTTTTAATGATGTGTGCTTCGACGACCCTGTTAAATTATAGCACGCGATTCTAATTCTAAAAATTCTAAATTGCTAACAGAGAAATTTGATCTACTTTTCCTTCGATCGATTTGACAATTTATAGTTACAAAAGACTACCTTAATTGACGTGAATTTGCACGTCTACCAACGCTAGCTAATTATACTTGGATGTTATTATTCTAAAATTAAATTAAAAGAAAAATTTAAAACAATTTTTTATTTCAATATAAAAGTTACCAAACACATCTTTAAACTTAAATTCAATTTAGACCCAGCGTTAATTTCTAAATATGAAATTAAATATGTAAGTATTTACCTAAAATCATACTACACATACTAAGAACGTGCCACACATTTTTTATCTTCTTAAATTAATTCATTTTAAAAAAATATTGTTAAGACATTAATGATAAAAATACAATTAAAAATTATTGTAGATATATTAATAATATTTTTAATTTCTTAATTATTATTAGTAATATATTTTAAAGACAGCAGTCAATATTTATCTTTTTATGTTATTTTTTCTCCTTGACACGGGGTTTTGCGCATAGAAGAAGTAAATTGACTCGAATTTGATAGAATGGTGTAGTCCTAGGCCTCCAAGAAGTTGACCAAAGATCTCCTTGGGACTCTGTTTTATATTAGGTCCAATAGTGGAGTAGAAGGGAAGAACGCAGAATCGGACAATTAGGAGGTTTCATTCTACTACTCCTATATATTATGCAGTTTCAATTTTTAATTAGAGTTGGCTAACTTATTCTAAATAAAACGAGGTTAAACTCTATTATGAGTTACACTTTGTTACAAGATTCTTCAACTCTTTTTGTTGGAAATAATTGTTAAAGAACTTCTTTCAATTAAGAGTGCCTTGTGCTCTAATTTTTTTTATAAATTACAAGTTGCTTTATGGTTTATTTATGTATTTTCGTCCAGATTGAAAGGACGACAAGACAATGCCTTTTTAACGCAAATTATATTTTATAGGAATATTTTCCGTAAGCGACAACCCAAACTATGAACTTAGTTTAATTGACCAAATTGGTCTATGAAAAAATAACTATATTTTAATTTAATTGGAGTATAAAGTAAATTGTCGATCTGTAATAAAAGTTTAGCCCAGAGAAGTAGTATTTGCTGCGTATTAAATAAGTTAAAGTCGCATTTCGTTATTAGTTACTCAATACTCCTATTGAAAACAAAACAATTTAATGAAAACTCATTTTTTGTACAAGTCAATTAATTGTAATATAAGTAATTTAATTGTTACAATTCCAGCATGTATTTTAGATCATGTCCTCCGCTCCCAGAACACTAACAAGTAGCAATGCATGATGCATCAGGCATATCATTCGAAAGCTATTTTATTTTTCAGAGAGAGAGAGAGAGAGAGAGAAATCAGAGAGTATTTTCAAAGCTTATTCTGAATTGAACTACTAAAGGGATTAGTTCTTGCCTGAACGCGAGAGTATAATAGGATTATATAATTTCCCCACAAAAATTACATTAAATTTTTGTGATTCAAATTGCTAGCTACTTCGTTTTGTGTCTGTTCTTGCTTGTTATCATTGTTACTGTCATTTTACTCTTTCAAAAAGGACACGAACAAAGAAAACCAATATGTGGCAAGAGTAACTAAATTCTAGGTATATTGGAGTGAATATATTAATATTGTCGCGTTCGGTGTTGGATCATGGGGCTTTAATGGATGTGGATCACATGACACACGGGTATCATAGAGAATAGGTCACTTTTGAAAGATTTATGAAGTCATTCATCTTGATAGACATAATTAATTAAATGCATATGATTTTGAGTAAGGATAAATATTCGTCGTGGTTTCATTTACCTGAAGCTTTACAAAAAGTTAGTTCTTGTAGATTCTAAAAGGAGAGATGGATCATGGATGACTTGTCCCACCAACTTCCACTTTTTGATATGGGGTATATACAAATATGTTGGATAAGTTAGGTCTTTGGTGCGCGGTTGGAGATTTGGAAGTTAAAACTTTCAATATTGGTCCAAATTTTCTCCACTTTACCTGCTCTGCCAAGTTTATAAGAGAATTGCGACTATAAAGTCAATATATAAGTCATCCAAGTTAAAAATTATTTAACATATTTTTCACACTCTTAACACATGACTTGCATGCACATAAATTAATATGCTTTGAAACTCAATAGATTTGGAAGTTATAACTCTCAATATTGGTCCATATTTTCTCCCCTTTGCCTGCTCTGCCTAGTTTATATGTGAATTACGACTCTAAAGTTTCAATATACTTTTATTGACAGATGAGTACTCATTCAAGTAAAAATTTCATTAACATATATTTTTTCATACTCTTAACTATACTTGCGCACATAAATTTGATATGGCCTTTGAAACTCAAATATAAGGGAGTATGAACTCATTGAAGTGATAGACTTGTGTGATCTCTGAAACTCAAGCTTGAAATACAAATTTAGGTTAAAGATTAGAAACAATACACAACTGAACCGATCTATTTAATTAAACTTTGAAGTGTTGGAAAATAAAAGGATACGTCAGTAAGAATTATGTGGGATGGATTTAATGTAATTTTAGAATGTCAAAATCAATTATAGATGTGTAAACATTTAAACAAAACACACACTTTATAGTGTTATACAATTTTAAGCTATATTAGTTAAAGTTACGTTCATAGTATTTGAGGTCACATGCATTTCATTCACAAATGTATCTTTAATTTGGAAGTGAATAATAATACCGGTCTTCCAAATTTCTGTAATATTATACTATATTTGCAGTTAAGATTTTCTAATCTACATATGTAAATAATAGAACTCAAATAATAATAATAATAATAATAATAATAATAATAATAATATTAACATCTTATTAACTAGTGTTTTCAGAATATTTATTAATAAATTTAAAAACAAAAATTAATAAAATACCATGTCATGTGTTTTGTATTTAGGAATAATTTGTTTTAAAACGACTAATTTTTAGATACATCTAATTCTATTGTCTATTTTGAGTGTCTAGATTATTTTAAAGATTCAATTAATTAGTATATTTTTACCTTTATTTTTATGGAGAGGAGAAAAAATGTAAAGAAGATAGTCCACTGCCAACATGTAATAAAAAATTAATTTTTATTTAATGGTTTTTAAAATTCTTAAGAAGTATATAAGATTATTGCCAATGTCTGATTATTGTACATTAGATTTACTTACATGATTAGTTAATCATAGATTTTGTTATGATTAAAAATTATTAAATTTTGTAATAATTAGTTTAATTTCCGAAAGGACAAAATGTAACTATAGTTTCTTAAATATTTTTGGTGTTATTCTCTAATTAAATTGAAAGTTTCTAGTCAATAATTTGTCTAGTAAAATTTTGCATTAAAGATTAACATCAAAAGTACACCCAATTATTGTCCTTTCAAAGATTGAACTGACTAAAAATATTGGGAGCAATAAAGTGAAGAAGATAGGCTGAATTTGGACACACACAGCAAACGAGTGGCAACTTGAATTGAACAGGGAGCAGATCAGTTGGCTTGTTGCCTCATGTACAATGCCAATTGAGAAAACCACACTCTTCTTTTTTGTTTTGGTCTAATCAAAATTTCATAGCCTTCATCTTTTTGGCATCCTTCTGTTTGTCACTACTGCTAAATCCAGAATAACGGTTGAGACACTAGAAAAAAAAGTGGGCCTAAGAAAACAAAACCTGGACACTAGATATGGTTACGAATTAAAGCCGTGAAAAATTGTATACTAGTTCGACCTTTTCTTCTTTGTGAAATGAAAGAGTTCTTGGAGAAAGGCCTACCTGCACACCAAAAAAGATAAGGGGATAACACATCCTGGTTTAAGAGGATGCTCTATAATTTTGTGGTTGATGATAAAATATGACAAGATTCTCTAAGACTATGGTCTGAATAATTCTAAGTATGAAAAGTATAATTTTTAAAGAAAATTATCTACCTATGTTTTTCCTCTCCCCTTTTCTTATTATTTTTAGTTAATTTCCTTTTGGAATGTAATGCGACTTTGATGGGCCTAAGCATAATGACACTGTCCAAACTATGTCCAAACTATTTCTGTTTCTAGCCTTAGTTGGGCAATTGCTTTTTTCAATTTGGAAGTAATATGAGAAGTGCAGGAAGTAATGCAGGGAGTACATAAAAAAAAAAAAAAAGAAGAGTTAATTACAATAATTACTGTAGTTTGTTTTTATTACACTTGTCATTTTTCTTTTTTTGATATTAAATTTAACCTCGCTGTTAACTCGTGAAATTTCTTTAGTAAATTTAATAAGAGAAAAAAAAAAAGACATTCATTTATGAAAGAAAATTTAAGGACAAAAGAAAATTAATGATGTTTAAATAGTGATATGAAGAATTTTACTATCAGTCATTTTAATACTCAATTAAATATAATTTTTTGAGTTTACTTAATTGAACTTTAAACCTTGACTCAGTTTGTTGAAATTTAATGTGAATCATTTTATACACATGCACTTTTCAACAATTATTTTAAGGTGAAACAAATGTAAAGTTAAAAAGAAAGAATAAAGACATTTTAAAAGGCAAAAAAAATCATTAAATACCATGTGTTTTTCATATGACTATCTCAAACTAAAGTTTTTTATTTTTAAAACATCAAAAGGTGACTTCCATAAATAAATAAAAATCAAAGGGTGACTAATGAAATGGAAAACAACAATTAAGATATTTTTTTTTATAAAATTCAAAAAAGTAAAGGTGTATAGTATAATAAAAACAAATTACATGAGTCATCATGGTAATTTACTATTAAAAAAAAAAAAAAAAACACCCCCTTAGTTGTTACCAACCGCAATTCTACTTAAGCCCGTTTCATATGCAATATCTAAGCACTAAACCCAGGAAGTGCAGAAAAATAATGTTTTCTTTACAAATTGACATAAGTTTGTGGCAGTAGGTACAGTAATTAATTCGGTTATGATCTAAATTGGCTTGTAGCTAAATGTATATTCAAATGAAAAACAGCGAAAATCCGTAATAATGTTATATGATCAGGCACTCAGTAATTTCTTTACAATGTCTGTACTCTGTAGCAAATGTTTTGTTTAAGAAATTATGATTGTTACAAACAACTAAAAATAAATCAGTAATATTTGTCGATTCTGTTCTGTCGTCTGGTTCAAATAATTAAGAATCCTTCTCTTTCATTTCAAGTTTTAACAGTTCTCTGAAAATTTGTTACCCTACGCATCAAGTCCAGTTCTGAAATACAAATTGAAATTCTGAAACTGGTTGCAGAAGACAAAGGCTGACAATTAATTATTCATAAATAATATCCTTCAGAGTGTGAAATTAAAACTAATTTCTCCAATGACTAGTCCAGATTTTTGTACGCACAAAACCTCCCTTCTTTAATCATTTTTACTGTAAGTTAAACGAGAATGAGAGTATATAAAATTTATAGTTTCTTATCTAATCAATGTGAGACTCTTTTTTTTTGGCACATAATCAATGTGAGACTTTATTCTCCTTGAAAACTTAGAAAACTTAGCCAAGAATTCACAGAGCAATAAATTATACATTGTCTATTAACAGGAAACAAAAATCTCAAATGGAAATCGATAATGTATAAATAGGTAAATTTAATTAGACCCTCCTAGCTAACTCATGTACCAAAATCGTAAAGTACTTCGGCATAGCCCCATACGGTCGTTGGTGACTTAAAACTTAAAAGAGTAACATATAAAGTTTTAATAAGTACAATTTTAAAATTAGAAGTTGATTTTTTACTTAAAACAATCAATTTAAAAATGGAGAGGGATAATTAGGTCATGAATTACGAGGTATTAGTGATGGATTGGAGAGGGATAATTAGGTCATGAAGCAAGGGATTAGCGCGGGGGGGGGGGGGGTTGCGAGGGATAAATTGTGAGAAATTAATGAATGATTAGCATTGATAATTGAGAAGGAACTTGTTCATAGCTAATTAGCGACTTGGATTTAGCGAGGAAATAATTCATCGCTAATATCTCTTTACTTGAATTTGCAAGGATTTGTGAGGGATTATTCTCTCGCTAATTTTCTATATTCAGACATTCACTTCCAAAGTGACCTTTTTTTTTTTTCTTTCAAATAATCAAATACAGAAGCTTCCCTTTCATTAATTAGGGGCTATTTAGTTTAAGAAAATATAAAATAGTAAAAAAAACACAAACCTTTTTTTATTTATTATTAAGCTTCCTATTTTCAAAGATATTTCATGTAAAACAAGTAAATAAAGTAAAGATATGGTCAGAATTAAGAAACTGTTTATTTAAAAAAAACATTTTTTTCCTCATTTATTTTTTCTCAAATAATTATAAAAATGTTACTGGGTTCGATCACTTTGTATATAAGAAATAGTGACAACAGGATCTTTGTTCTTTGCATATTTTCTATACATATTTAATAAATAAATAAAATGATGTTTGTGAAATTTTTTGTAATTATTTGTGAAAAAAATAGAAATATTTTCTCCAAGCAAACAAATCATCATGGTTATATATATGTTTAAATAAGGAATTAAAATAAAAGGTGTTTCACAAACAAATCCTCTGAGTTATATTATAGTTTCGCGTCCAAACTCACAAGTAGATAAATACAAAGCTTATTAATAGGTATAACACAATGAAGAAAACAATAGCTCACAACCCAAATCCATTTTGAGTTTGAGTTAAAAAAAAGAGAGGTTAAATACATTTTCTGTTTTTGAAAATTTGTATTTTTTTTATATTTTTAGCTGTATTAAAAATTTGTTTACTTTTAGACTATATATTTAATAAAATGATGTAATTTCAGTCTCTTACCAGGGACTAAAATTATGTGTAATAAAAATTAAAACTACATTTTATTAAATTAAATATGAGGACCAAAATCAATGATTTTTTTTATAGAATTCAAGCTAAAATATTATTATGATATTTATAATGAACCAAGGATATATTTAAAGTTCAAAAGGAAAAGTAAAGATAAAATAAATCGCTGGACATCATTTGGTTTACATGATTGTGGCAAACGAATTGGTGATAATTTGTGGAAAGTAGGCCAACGACTCTTATGGAATTGCAGTAGAAAATCATCAATATGTAGCAGTAATAACTTGTGGCCATAGGCTAATAAACAAAGTAAAGCAAACAATAACTCAATATGTGGATAAATTATCAATATATCTACTTGAAGATTAATTATTGACATTGGTGAAGTTCTAAGGTAACTCTCTCGACTTGCATTCATGTGACTTAAACATCAGTGGTCCACTGTAATTCTAGATCTTTTTGGGTTTAATTAAATCTATCAGTATTTAAATATTATATTGAAAAATTGATCAATTATGTTAAGTCAAGCAATAGCACACTAGGAACGATAAAGGTCTTTTCTATAAGAGTATTTTCATTAACTCGAACTTAAAATTTTGGTTAAAATTATATAGTTTTCTAGTAGTTGATTATTTTGCGTTTAGTAATTGTATCTTCAGACTAAAAGAATACAAAGATGATATTATAATGATCTTTGATATAATAAAATATTTGTTTGAGTTAGTCTTCTTATGTTTTTATTGATATCAATATCCTCTGTTTCTTTTATGGATATGGGGTGCTATTGCAACACGGAAGGAGATATAGGGAGTCTACGTTAGCTCTTAATACTTCCTCTATGTTTCAATAATTGTCGTTTCAAGGATTTTAAAAAAATCAAATTGCTTGTTATTTTTATAATTAATATTAACAAAATGTTTATGATTTTTTCAACTTTGACCTTTTTCTCTATACTATATTCTCAATAACTATTATGTAATTTTTCAATTTATTTTATTGACTTTTTTTTCTTTTTAAGACTTAAATATGTTTATCATACCTAAGAAATAAGTCATTTTCAAGTTACTACATAAATTTCACTTTAGTTCAACTACGTATCTGAACAAAATTAGGTTACAATGTAATACTTCTGCTAGTGATGACGTGACAGATAGAGTGTCACATTATTAAGTATAATCACTAAACATATAGTCAAATTAAATTTATGTCATTATTTATTATTTTATTCAATTTAAAAATTCAATTATCATTATTTTATTAATTGCGCCTCTCCCCCTGCCTACCTCCCCTGTCTCGTCATCACTCTTCACCACGATCACCGTTGTCATTGCGGCCAACAATGTCCTTGTTGCCGCCTCCCTCCCCTCCTCCTCCTTCACAATCTAGCCCCCAATCCATCCTAAGCCCGCCACCTCACCCCATTCATCTTCTTCATTCTTCCACCATCACCCAAGTCGGTTCATCTTCTTCATTCTTCCACCGCCACCCATCCTTTGTGCACAATCACGATCCACCAAACATGGAAAAATCTGAAACCTCTCCCAACGAAGGCCTCTAGCTAGTACCAACAAACCTTGCACTATCATCCAACCCCATCAACAACCTATCTACAAGCTTAGGAACAAAAGAGAAAACATCACGAAATGAAACCTTTCGTTTCACAATCCTAGAACCATACAAAACCCTAACGGTCTCCAACAAAACTGCATCACCTCGCCGATGGCAACACTCTGTGAAGTCTTTGCACGAGAGCAACTGAGAAAATTGCTTATGCAAGCCTCGATGAGTTCCCTTTTACACGTGCCGTCGTGTGACGATGGCGCGTAGAGCTAGGAGAGGATAGAGGGGCCTTTGGAGGTCGTGAAAACCTTCACGAAGCTGAGGAGGTTGAAGTGGTGCGTGGTGAGGACCTTGACCATGTTCAAAGCCTCATACGTGTGTCGCGACGGTAACGATGTGGCGTAGCAGCCGTTGCGCACGTGCGCGAGCATGGTGACGATGTAATCGACAATCTTTGACGCCGCGGAGTAGAGTTCGTTGCGCAAGTGCCAACGATGTGGATAGTGGAACTGTTTTTTGCGTTGCACTGTTCTGGAGTCTACTCCAATTGAAGTTGTTTTCTGTTGTGAATCACTCTTTGTAACTTTGGCGGTATTTCGGTCATCCACACGATCCTGTGGAGGATCCATAGTGAGAATAGGCAGAAAAATGTGAGTGAGATGGTGAGAAAACGATGGGGTTTGTG
This sequence comes from Glycine tomentella, assembly GCA_007407185.1. NCBI lineage: Eukaryota > Viridiplantae > Streptophyta > Magnoliopsida > Fabales > Fabaceae > Glycine > Glycine tomentella. Next base: position 167,404 of record PYAF01006334.1, read on the forward strand.
GTGAAGGAAGAAGAGGAAGGAGAAGGAAAAGAAGGGGAAAAGGAAGGAAAAGAAGAGGGAGAATAATGTGGCACTAATGTGTTAATGATTAGGGTTGATGATGTGACATTCCGTCTGTCATGTCATCACTTAACAGAATGGAACTAACGATAGGTATTACATTGAAACATAAATTTTTTTCAGGTACATATTGACCAAAAGTGAATTTTAGATAACAACTTGAAAACAATATATTTTTCAGGTATGAAAAACAAATTTAAGCTTTCTTTTAAACATCATATCTTTACGATTGTAAAATTAACTTTTTAGGAGATGAAATATTAAAGAATATATAGTTAAAAAAATTTAGAATAACAAGAGATATTTTATGGAGGGGTTCGTTTTCTCTTCACAAAAAAAGTGATTCACGACCACCGCAAGAGAAACCACCGGATTTCAATAGCAAAGCTAGATTTCTTTTTGTGAATGGTCTTCAGCAATAAAACAATTAAGCTAACAAACCAAGGAGAAGGTAGATCTTATTTCACAGCATTGGGTGTGCAATGTGCATAGAATTAATATGAAGGAGACAACACGTCGGCAGTGAGCTAGCTTGAAATCATTGAAAGAAAGACCCTAGGATATCTAATATATATAGATTCCGTTAAAAAGGAAATTACTAACGTTCAAACTAGCTATATAGGAACCATTTTGATGGTTTCGGAAATACAAAAATCAAGACTTGATGAATGCAGATAAAAATTGAAAGAATACAGACAATGATTCGACCAAGGAAAATAAAGATTTAGAGCCAACAAAAAAGGAGACGCAATGATCAAACCCCATCTACCACCCACAATCTTTCCAAGATCCAACCAATAAACTATACTCAAATTAGGAACCACTTGGTTAAAGGTGCAATACATGATGTCTGGGACATGACTCACGAGGCAACCATGCAAACCTACGTTCCAAAAGTGTTGTTACGTACTTACGTACCCTCTGAGCAAAAATGCATGGACCTTCACCCTAATCCTGAGTACACCAATTGTCAAAACACATTGAAGAAAATAATCATTGTATATTCATTGATGAACCTTTGTCAGTGAATAAATAAGTAAAAGTTATGGTATAAGGGCTAAGGCCAAGTCTCTACTTGTTTTTTTCTTATAAACAACACCATACTATTATAAACAGCTAGCAGTACCCAAATGATGTACATGAGAGTATCAAATATAAGCAAAAACCACTCCCTGCCATGGGTTATTTTGTATTTATAATTAATACTCATATAGTCATATAAATGCTTCATAACCAGAAGACTACAAAGAACCCGACACTTAACACCAAGTCCCCACTTGCAGAATACATAAGGCAACCTTTTGTGCCCTCTCATTTTTCAATGGTAGTCCCCATATATAAGCTTTCAAAGAAGTGTCTATCCTCTGTTAGTATACTCAAGGAGCGAATAATAAAGAAGCAAAAAGCCATTTGTTGGATCTTATTCATAGGACAACGCCACCTTATTAAGCTTTAATTTGTACTCATCATGGAAACTCTTATTTCATTGGGGAGAATGAAAACCTTTTGGCACAAAGCAGGTTTTAATCTAATTGCTATATATTATGGAGGTACAGGGGCATGCTTGGGGCATTAATTTGGATGTGGGTGGATAATGCGATGACCAGCTTCAACGTTTCTACTTTTGATATTGGTCCCCATTGTATCATATTTACTCATTATTTGGTTCAAACAAGGAGGGGAGGGGACACTACTACGTATGTAATTTTTAACAATATTTTTTTACCTAACAATTAATAAAAATATTTCTAAAAATCTTTGGTCACATTCAAAAAATACTTTTAAATTAGGAATAAATATTACTAATATATTTTTATGATATTTTATTAAATGTTATATATAGTTCATATTTCTAAAACCTAAAATGTAACAAAAAAGGCTTTAACAACATGTATTATATGCAACATTTAATAAATGTTAAAATAACATATTAGTAATATTTATTCATAATTTTACAATATTTTTTAAATATTGTCAAAAAATTTAATAACATTTTTATTAAGTGTTAGATAAAAAAATGTTGCTAAAAATCACATTTATAGTAGTGGGAGAGGAGAGATTTTAATTAAGGAGAGGACACTACAAGAACAAAAATGAGAGAGATTTTGATTGGACATTATGATTGATTAAAAGAATATGTAATTATTTTTTTGTTTGGTTCACAAGGGGAGGAAAGGAGTTTTAAAAATAATTAATTACTTTTATATCTTTATAATTTTAAATTCAAAAAATATTTTAAATCATCTTCAGTTCTCCTCCCTTCAAATTCTTCCAATATTGGAGGAGAGCAAAAAATTAAACCAAGAGGAATTTTGTTCTTCTTCATTTCCTCCCTTCCTGAAAATTGAAGAAAACAATCAAAGTTTAAAAAATTTCCACCCCTCCATTCATCTCCATTCCTCTTCTAAAACTTGAACCAAACAACCATTTTTTTAATAAATAAAAAAGTCCCTCCCCTCCCCTCCATTTTCCTCCCACCCATGAACTTAGGAGATCCATCTCTAAAAATAATGTTGTTATGTAGATTCCATGTAACATGCATAAACAGAAACTTAAAGCTACAAGAATCTTTTTCCCCCTCATTCAAAATCCCATTTGATTGTACAACTGTTTGATATGCTGAAGAAGAGCCATATCAAAACCAAGCCAAGCAAGAACTTCCAGCCAATGAGAAAGGACACATACGAAAAGATAATTATAGGAAATATAAGGTGAGTTAGATGGTTAAGAGAAAAAAAAATAAAGGTTGCGGGTTCAATTTCTTATACTAATAAAACTAAGATTCTAATACATTAATATATGTCGATAAAAAAATGATTATAATCTTCCACAGTAAGTGAGCAAAATACTCAAGAGTTAACCAGATTGGGAACAATAACACCACATTTTGTAACTTAATTATCTACGGTAGGTGGGAGATTTATATGACATAGAAATTGTAGAGGAAAACGGTTTATTAATAATAATAAATAAAGAATGGTTAATTTGTTGTGGCTTATGGCTTTCCTTGAAGCCATTTGAAGAAGTACTTTGTCGCGCTCACTTAGATCATAATCCTAGGTTTCTTCGATGTGGGAGTCTTTCCCAAAATAGGGTTCGAAGAGCATTTCGTTTTGAAGTTATCCAGATCACAAATGATGATTATCATCAGAAGGTATACAAAAAAAAGCATGGAAGGATGAAATGTAACAACCCTTAGTTGGCCTTGCAAATGTGAAGGAGGAATATATTAAATTTACTTAGGAGATTTTTGGAAACATTTTAGGCAAAAAAGAAGTATTGAGTCTTGCCTAAAAGGGCTGCAAAAACTTTGGAGGGAGAGTGGACTCCTTAAGGCTCAAGTTGAGCATTAACTTCACTAGGAATATTATGTTTAGATTCTTTTGTAAAAATATTTTGTACCAAAAGTCAAGAGAGAATGAGTTAAACTTGGGGACATGGATACAAAAAAATTTCATGCCCAAACAATTATCCAAGTAAATAGGGGAAAAAAAGGTCCATGTGGCTTATTCCTGCCTATTGGAGGATATATAGGTTTTTGATGTTCTTAAAACATAAGCTCAGAGGTACTTTAACTTCTTTTTTTAACTTACCTGTGCAGGTTAATGCCACCCTTTTTCACTGTGGCAAATGAGCTTTACTCTGTGATGTTCAGGGCTCCAAACATTCTAATTAAATTAAGGAAGAAAAACGTATATGACAAAAGTTGATGTACATGTTATCAGGTCTTAATTAAAAATAAATAATATATGCATTCATAATCATAAAAAAAAGTTATATTGTTATTTAGTCATAAATTATCAAATATAATATGTTAACTTTTATAATAGGCATAAAACACTTTTATAATAACTACTGTATAATTTATATTAAACATGATTTTTAATTTATTGTCAATATAAAAAACTTTATATTGACACTTCATGTACCTATTAAACTCTTTTTGTTGTAAGGTATTTGTTTTACAATATTCTAAATTATTTACTTACAAATTTTAGTTAGATTTTCAAGTTTCATAATGTAAATGAATGCACCACCTTTTAGAAAAGAGTTGTCGATAGCCTTATATTCGGTTACGTTATATCATATCAAAAATAGGCTGAAAGAAACGTTAATTTAACAACTGTTTGGATCTACTTCTCTATAAAAACTTATAGAAATAGAAAATAAAAATGTAAAATGAATTCTGTTTCTCCTATAATCTAAAATCACTTATACACTTAATTTTTGTAAAAACTCTCTCACCTAATTTCTTTAAAAGTTGAGGTGCATAAATTGATTTTTACTCATGGAAGAAATTTAATTTGTTTTATCCTTTTATTTTCTTCTTCTATAAATACTTGTAAAAATTTTATCTTAATTAAAAAGACCTTGTTCATATATATTATATTAGTACAGTTTTTGTTTGATGAAAACCTTAATTTGTACATACTTTCTTCAAACAAAGCATAGTTAAGAATGAGTCAAACAAGAAATTGTCTAGAATAAAAAAAAGTCCATCATCAAGATTAAGAACAACATGATGAAGAAAATATTAAATAATTATGTTGGAGATTTCACATCAACTAGTGATATGACCCAAATTATATTATATAAGTAAGATGTAATTCTCAATTTACAAGTTGAATTAGGTTTAAATCTAAAATTTAAGACCTTAACAAAGTCTATCTTATGATTTTTGTTGATTATATTGATCAATTAAACCACTCATTCTTGGGTTGTTATTGGATTGCCTATAGATCAATGTACACTCCAATACTTAACATGAAGAAGTGTGTTAAAGATCTCTCATTGACTAATGATATACGACTAAATTAAAGTATACATGGGAGGATAATTTTTCACCTTACAAGTCAATTTTGTAGAATTGGGTTAGACTCAAACTTAAATTCTAAGATAGTATAAGAGATCATTCTAGCAATTGTTATTACATCTATCGAGCCACCCACTTTTGGACCATTCACAAATTCTAATTCTGCAAACTACACACTTAAGATATCTAGTCCTTGAGAGGGAGGTGTTAATTAGAGATGTACATTGACTAGTAATATGATCAAATTATAATATATAAATTAGAGGTATTTCGTCTTACAAGTCAATTTTGTAGGATTAAGTTTAACCCCAAATCCAAAATATATTGTATTAATTATTTATTTGAGATTGTACTTTGAAAATTAGGAATAGATTAAAAATGACTTGAATAATGTGTGTTTGAAAGATAATACTAATTCTTAAAATTAATGAATATTTATCTGGCATTTTACATGAAGTAATAAATAAACAATAATCTCTTAAAAAACAATAATGGACCTTATTTCTTTTTATTTCATATTTAATAAATTAATTAATTACACACATTCATTAATAAGTTGCACTATTTATTAATGATTACTTTAACGTATTTGCTTCAGAATATTAATTATTCATTCTTAAATTTTGAGACAACTTTAATAAATAA
>PYAF01006334.1:177783-202270 GCA_007407185.1 Glycine tomentella
ATATTAAATATCTCTATATAAATATAAATATACGTATTAGATATAATATAAATATATAGAAGTAGGTTAATTAAAAATATATTTTATATAACATTATTAATTAACAAGGATAAGGACCATTTGAGACAATTTTTTCTAACTTAACTCATGATTTTGAGATTGAGTTTTATGTATGTAACTAAATTAAATACTTATAAGAAGAATTTTATTATCTATAATTATTATATCTGACCAAAATATAATTATTTTCACAACTTCATCAGAAAGGTACTCATAAAAAATTTAAATAGTTATTAAGATATATTTTTTTATCAAATTTATTTAAGTTATATTTAACATATATAGTATTAAGATTGTGTTGTAGGGTTTGTTTTAAATATTATGTTCTTTATTTATCAATAGTATATATAGGTATAATTTGAATCTTTTGTTTAAATTATATACTAGTATAATATAATTTTCACACACGTGTGTGTGGGTGAGTGGAGTGTGCGCACCACACATTGGAAATTTGGAATGCTGCGAGCGGAAACATGTGTGTAGGTTATCATAAATTTATAATACTCAAATAGAAAATAAATTTAAAATAATGATCACCAATAGCCCATTTTTATTATTTTTTTGAAATACTTTTAGAAATAAAAAATAATTGGAAACTATCAAGTCATTATATCTTAAATATTTTTCAAAACACAAGGTATTGCAATAAGGAAATATGAAGTTAATTTAAAATAATTATGAATAAAGTAGAAAAATGGAATTTTACATGTCGATATGGTGAATCCACATTAAAATTACGTAGTTCTCTAAAAATGATTATCCAAATAAAAACAAATCATTTTTTAGTCTGATCCATTTAACTTCGTGGATCAAACAAGCCCAATTCAAGTTGGTCCAATGAGTAATATAAAAAATCAAATCAAATATATAACTATCTTATATACATAATATTTTATTTAATCAATTACACATAACATATTAACATTAATAAATAACTAAAAAGATGTGAGTGTATCTCTAATTTCTTCCGAACTAAAAGCTAACTGTGTATTTTAATACAAACATATATGCGCCATCATATATATATGCATTACACATTTATAACTTGTAGTATTTATCCGATTCAGAGTGTGGTTTGGTGATATTAAATTAGTTTTTAAAAACCATCATTGTTCATATTTGGTAGATTTCATTGATAATTTATTTTTTATGATCTTGTTTACATCGTTATCTTTTTATTGTAAAAAATTACTCTTTGATAAAATTACTCTTTGATAAAATATTAAAATTAATATTTTAATAAATTATTTTGAATAAGTATTAAAATATAGTCTTTTAACTAATTATACAATGATAAAAGAAATGAAAATTTGAAAAATATCAAGATAGTAAAAGATATCAACTGTTGATATTAAAGATATAAGTAATCAAAGATGGAGATCGAAGACAAAAATCATGAAAGATGACGATAATAAATTATTTAGAAAGTTATGGATAATTAAAAAATATGTATCTTGATTAAAAATTATGTCTAAAGCATTCTCCCAAAACACAAGGTTGTAAGAATAACTAAACAGAAATTGAATCCAAAATAATTATTACTAACGATTTTTTTGAAATTATATTTTTAGAAATAAAAAAGGTTGGGATAAGAATAATAATAAATAAATCTACGTCACAAATTCGTAACACGGTAACAGTCAATCTGCAGAAATTTTTTCCATCTACACCACTTCATACAATTTATTTCCCAATCTATACCATTTTTCTATATATTTTCCAAACTACATTTTTTTTAAGGATTGAGAAGTCTAGAATTGGGTATCCGATTTCTCACTATTTTTTTTTTTAAAATTATGTTATGTTCAAGTTAAGAAGTCAGGAGTGGGGAACCTGACTTCTTAACTTTCGTGTTTTTATTAAATAAATATTTTTTAAAACAATATATATATATATATATATATATATATATATATATTAAAATATTTTTTCAAATATATATATATTTTTTTATTATTTAATTTTTAAAAAATTGATAGTATTTTTTGGTTTAATAATTTATTTATAACAAAATACATTACATTATAAATAAAATATATAAATAATAATATTTGTCTAAAAAAAGGTGAAGATAAAATACCTTGGGATAATTTTTTCTGTTATATTCTTGTTGTGGACATATTTCACCTTTTTTTATCCCATTCAATTTCTTTTTCCATTTTAGTGAAAATGTGATTTGAAATTGGACAAGTATTTGTACTCCTCCTTTTCCTTGAATTAGAACCCCACTGATCTCATTTATATTTTTGCCACATTAATTAGTGTTGTAATAAATCAAAGGAGTTGTCATAGTGTTTAATATGTTATACATAGTAAATAGGGACCACACATAATTTAATATTAACATATTTACATACAATCATTACGTGAATACACAATTAATATTTAGTCTGATATTCATCATAATCTCAATTTTATAAACCAATGAAATTTTCATTATTTAAAAATTTAATTTTTTTTTAAAAATATTTATAAAAAAAACACAAAGTTAAGAAGTGGGGTTTCCAAGTCCCGACTTCTTAACTTGAACACAACATATTTTTTTAAAAAAAATTTAATAATAATGAAAAAAAAAAACTGGTGAGAAGTTGAGTATCCAGTCCAGACTTCTCAACCCTCCAAAAAAAGATGTAATTTGAAAAATAAAATATATAAAGTGGTGTAGATGGAGAAAATTTCCTTCGAACTCCTTTTTATGACAACAAGCTACGAGCTATGGAAAATAGAAACGGAAAAATCATCACAACAACTAACTAGTATTAGACAGACGACGACAGTAGACACCATTAGAAAGTGGCCACCAGATGATAACCCCAAAGAAGACTACATGAATGGTGTGGAGCAATGGAGAAGACGAAGGGAGAGGAACGATGCATTCTTTTTATTTTTTATTTTTATAGTTTATTCATGTGTAAGCATGTTCACTATAGTCCTCACTTAACTAGGCCATTGGTTGTATCTAACGAATCACATTGTACTGCATTTTTGTTTCCCACGGTAAGAAACGAGTTTACATTTCCCAACTAAGAATTCGTCAAAAAGTGTGAGAAAACAAAAAGTTATTATGTTTGACTAACATAAGAAAACAAAGACATGTAAACAAATGATTTGATTTTATTTATATTTCATATTTTTCTCCTCCTAATTTTTTTTATATATTTTAAATTAGTTTCAAGTATATAAAAAATAATTTTGAAAACAAATTTCTGAAATAAGAGTATGAATTATAAAAAGTAACAAAGGATATGCGAAAAAAAAATTACCCGAAAACATATGACATGCAGACCCAATAAAAAAAATAGACCCATGGTCCACACATGACCAGCAATATGAAAGTTTTCACCATTCAATTGAATAAAGTATTGGAAAATAAAAACATAAAAGGAAACAAAACAAAAAGGGAAAAGTAAATGAATGAAGGTGTGAAGAACCACGATACAACAATTTTAAGCCCAACACATAATCAGTGACTCAGCGACTGAATAAGACTGGATTGGATCGTGCCCATAATTGGACCCAGAGACAGTAGCCAGTCACATAAAGGACATTGTTAAACGCACACCACTTTTTGCCAAGTACGTTCCTTGTTTTAGACTTTTTTGTTGTTGATCATAATGTTGGTACGAAATAGTTCAGCCAGAAACAAATAATTAATATTTCTCAGAGATAGTAAGAACACACTAGATAAATGTTTTCCTCGCAACATAGTTTATTCTATACTCAAGGGTAAATCAAGATTCGAATGCTAAACTACTTGATTAAAGAACACAAATTCCTATCATTTATAAATTATAGAAAAAAATAGGAAATAGGAAAATTAGTATTAATAAATAAATTTTACCAGTAATCTACTACCCACTACTCAACATCTTATTTGTACATTTGTTGAAACTTATTTAGGTGCAAAATATCATCCTACTAAAAATGAAGGTTCGGGTCAATTTTTTAATTTTATACGATTTATTGTGCAGACACAGATCGTTGTGCAAGCTATGCTACTAGCAAAATTGCCACAGCATACATTCTATAATTAAAATAAACTAGGGTATCACATTACAAGTTTCTATCTCATTACACTTTGAATAAATGGACATTTGGTTTGTCTAGACAAGACTATGAAAGAACTACTTCAATGTGTCCATATACACTACACTTTGGCAGAAGAATAGAATTTGATTATTCTGAATCGACTATGTTTATGATTACCAGCATGATCAAAATCTAGCGAGGATATGACACAGTAATTGAAGCCTCATTGACCGATTCCCGAGTTGATCTAATTATCTCGTTTGATCTTGTTGTTCCTGAATTAACATAATTGCAAGTTTGGAAGGTTTCTAGTTCTACTATCCACATAAAATGCAGGTTCTGAAGGTAGTGGGAGAGAAAGAGAATGGCTATTAAGCACGAGTACAATGGAAGCCATGGTGCGTCTGACACTTGCATTGTCTTCAACGCCGAGTAACCCAATGTGGATGCATCTCATTATTTCATTTCGTGAAACATTGTTTAATGTGGGATCCATGATATCTGTAGCTCTTCCTTTCCTCCAGCTTCCCCATGCCTGCGTGAATTTGCTCAGTTGCATATATTATTGAGTTAGATTCCATTTCAAAGCTTTTCTAATTTCATACTTCTATCAACAAGAAACATAAACGGAATGAAAAGGATGACTTACAAAACTCAGTTGATCATCTATATTCTCTCCACGACAAACGAGTTCCTAGTCCAACGTTTGCATTCGGTTCCTTAAACTCTCTTCAGAACCGTCACGAGCTTTAGAGACAGCTGACAAGAGACAACGAGATATGGCAGAGAGGAGCAAAGAGCTTATCCAGTTTGAGCATAACGGAAAGCCCCTTTCTTCCTTAGGTCTCTTCTATCTTTCTTCAATGGATTTTCTTCTTCTTCTGATTTTCCTTTTTTTCTGGGCTCTAATGATGAGTTGTCTTTGGTTGTGCAGAATCCGCTCTCCGTGTTTGTGATAATAAAAGAGAATCAGACACTCAAACTAGAAGACTCCCCCCTCCTGGCACGCCCCTCACTGCCCCACTTCCTCCAAGCCAACGTATTGCTTCAAATTCTTCCCGAGTCTTTAAATTTTACATTTTTAAAAAAAATTAAAGCACGCCTCAAATATTGGCTAATTACTGTAAAGTTATAGTAGACTAGAGTTTTTAGTTTGCATGTTTCAATATTGACAAAAACACTGAATGCCACGTGCGAGGTAATTAACTGATGTTGCCTAGAAATTGCCACATGCTCTTTTGGATGATGGCTAACTCTGGTTTGCTTAGATTAGTTTTTTCACATTTATGTTTCAAAGCTCATTTCTGGGCTATGATGTGCTAATTGCAATTGTTTTTGATGATGCTTGGGATATGCATGTCTCCTATGATGTGTGGGGTGTTCCTTTCCTAGATAGTTGTGATGCCCATAACCGTACATATTGGTTATATACACCCAATGCTCACTTATCGCTTTTAAGTACAATTTGTGTGTCTGATGAGCATTGATAAAATTGATTTGGAATGAAATTGATTTTGAAGTAATGTAATTTATATTTGAATATTTTTATTGTAATTCCAAGTTAGGAGTAAAACTTGATACAAAATTTTGAATGCAACACAAATGCTACTCAAAGTTTCTTATACTCAAAATCAATTCTAAACTCAATCAATTCTGAACTCTTCTACGACATGAAATCAAATATGTGAAAATTTATCTATAGTCAATTTTGTACTTTAGTTTTCAGAATTTTGTTGTACACTGTATCCATGCAAACTACCAACCAATTATGTCCGCTGCCAGTGCAAGAGACCTATAGTAGATAATAGTACTTCACTATTATTAACAACAGTTGCCCTTGAATTAGGATCTCAATCTGAATTAGTTCTCCTATGTGCCACTGGAGTTCTCCAAAAAGGGATTTTTTGGTCTAATGTGGTCTTCAACTTAACTTTTGGTGTGATTTGTGTGTAACTGGAGTAGTAGACTAGTAGTGTTAAATAGCGGCCTTAACTTTAGGTGTGATTTGTCTGTCACTGGACTGGAGTTTTTCTGCCCCCTTGTCTTGTGTGCCAAACAGATTGGCTGTATGTGGGTGTCTATTATTGTAAGTGAAATGGTTTAATTGTTTAACCATTCAAAGTTCAAGATCTTAATCATGTTGTGATTCAATATAAAGTCAAATTCTTGTCTAAAAAAACTTCTTTTTGTCTGTGCATGATGGTGTTGGTTGGGTTTTCTCTGGCTGTTCATGCACGTTTTTGTAGTTGTTATATAACTATTTTGTATGCGATTACTCTCTCAAGGTAGCTATTGTTCGAATGTAGCAAAACTCTATGATGACGGAGTTATAAAATGAAGTGCAAATTTTTGCCTTACATCGAATTTTGTTTATTGATGCAGTTTTAGGGAAGGTTAAAGACTTCCTAGGAGTGATGTCAGAAGCAAATAAGTGGCTGGAACTTGACGCAAAGGTTAAAGATTGATTTCTGATTGAAGTCATTCGATTTTACTGCTTTGCAAATATTTTCTCCCTTCTTATTTTATTCCATCTTCCGTAGCTTTTAATATATACACACATATATAATATGTAGGACAATCCCGAAAATTATGATATTGAAGAGCTAATTGGAAATGAATCGGAAGTTATTGAAATGGTCAGTGTTGGTCACTCTATTATCTCTCTTTGTATATCAATAATCCCTCTACCTACCTGTCTATATATTACTGGCTTACAATTAGTGAATTAAATTATTTATTTTGCTTTCATTTTCTTGCAGAATTTGATGCTTGGTGTAGCTGATCTTCATACACCAGAGGCAGTGGCTGCTGCTGAATCTGCAATTTCCACTTTTCAGCCTGTGATTCCATTGGCTGCTGATGGTAGTGAAACAGATTCGAAAGAAAGTAGTACTGATGATGACAGTGATGATGATATTGAAAGCAGTGATGATTATCGCGACGATGGAAACAACAGTGAAAAGCCTTCATCTCTTGTTCAAAAATCTATTTCCAGTAAGGATAATATTCATGAAAAAACAAAGGGAAATGCTAATTCCAAAAAAAATTCAAGGATAGTTGAGCTATCATGAGCGTAAACGGTTTTTGAGGATTAGATCCTTATACTATATTTATACATCTAGGGTTGGAATTTTCTGTATGATTTATGCTGCGGTGAAATATAACCAATGTATTTACAACCTCTATGTTAGGGGCAGCTGGTGAAGTAACAAGACTTGCTACTTGGTTTTATTGTAGAGTTCTCTATGTCCTCTGGAATTTTTAAATTATTGCGTACGTGCATTAAGTGAGCATTGGGTGGTATTCCTCAGTTACATTTATGATGTTAGATTCCATTTCTATAGTAATTTATAGTATTAACACCTAAGATTCTCCAATTTGATACGTTTAACAAGAAGGTAAAAAGGAAAGAAATGGGTGACTTACAAAACTACGTAGATCCTCTACAAAATCTCCACGACGAATGCCATTGTTTTTCTGGCCACTTCCAACCTCAAGAATCAGTACACCAAAACTAAAAACGTCCGATTTATCTGAAAACTGTACATGCATAACATACTTAGGTGTCATATATCTAATACATATGATGAAGTATAGTTTAATTAAGCAAAATCTTTTCACAATCATCTTCAACTTATGCACAATTTCCAATGGCTAAACCCAATGATATTATTAACAACTAATAACCTATAATGCATTCAAGTACTTACTGAGTTCTAACAATTCTATTTGTGTTTGCATGAATTCATCTCTTCATCTAAGAGAGTGTTACTTGCTTTGAGATCACGATGGATAATGCGCAATCTAAAATCCTAGTGGAGGTAGAGAATGCCTCGAGCAACACGTACAACGATTTTGAAGCGCTTTTTCCTATCCAATTGTGGTCTCTTGTTTGATCTACATAGACAAACAAGTCATATGATGAATTATATTGTGAGTAGTTTATGAATAAATAACCTTCAAATACCGTCAAAAAAAGAAAGAAAGGATGAATGATCTGTCCTAGCTACAAGTGTACGATGATTTTAAGTTAGTCCCTGAATTTAAATAAATTATAAAAAAATGAAAATAACATATATTTTTCACATTCATCCTTTTTTAGATAGATTCATACAATACTATTAAAATACAATTTAGTCGCTGTGAATATAGAAAATAATTTTGGGTTTCTATTTTAATTTTAAATGTTAGAATTTTTTTTGGTCTTATTTGACATGTTAGAATTTTTTTTAATTAGTTGTAAATTTTTAAATATAAGTGTTGGATTTGTATTCGCAAGGATTTCTCTTGATTTTGATAGGTTAAACAAAATGATTAGATGAGTTGAAACCATTTTAACATCTCTAATACATCCTTTTAGAGGACAAAAGAGAATAACAAATCCTTTTAGTAGTATTATTGAATGTAAAGACAGAAGTACTTTCTTAAATAATTGCTATCTTAATTGTTTCATGAACAGAGCTTTCAAAGCATCATATTTAATTTGTTACTTCATTTAATTACTATTAAAATAGAGAATGCTATTAAATAATATTGAATGTCATACAAAAATATTATTAAATTAAAGTCTAATTTACTTTATTTCATTTAATATATATTACTGAAAAGACAACAATGGTTTTAAATACTATTAAATGTTGATATTCAATACTATTGAATGTCAAATGCACGAAAATATTAATTAAAAGTTTTTTTTCGACTGCTCATTTGATTTATTTTTTATTTGATTTTCACGATATTTATGAATTTTTGTTTAAATATTTTTATAATTTTGATATATATATATATATATACATGAATATAATAGAATAAGTTTTACATCTCAAATAAGTAGAAACAGAATTAAAAATTATGTTCCAAATAAAAAAATATGATTATTTTAGAATAATCGTTTTAACTCACTTTAAAAAATAAAAAATATAAAAGATTAAATTAAATTTTTTAAATGATAAAAGACTAATTTGAATATAATTCAAAACATAAAGGATTAAAAGTGTATTTTAGTCTACCAGAAAAATAGCTTTTATATCTCTTATCCTTTCAGCGGTTTACTTTTGGAAGTCTATTGAGTTATCTCTCTTTGGTGAATTTTTTTTTTTAAACATTTACTATTATTTAAATTAAATATATAATTTGAAAAATGAAACTTTGAAACTCTTTACGATCTCAGTTTGATGTATATAAATTGGCTAAAAATTTATTAACCATCTCAAATAGCTTTTATTATTTTATCTTTACCTATATAATTAATCGTCTTAATTGTTTATCTATTTTAATCTGTCATTTTTTATCTGTATATCTTTAAATTAATTCTCAAAATATTTTTTTAATAAGAAATGGTCAATAATTAAAACTAACATTATATCACAATTTTAAATATAATTTACATATTAAAAATTATTTATTTGTTATAAATTAAATTATAATATAATCTATATAATAAAAATATTTATTATTTATTTCAGTTATATAAAAATAAACATTTGTTCGATGTAATACCCAGACTAAACTACTAGTCATCTCTAAAATATAAAAGGCATCTCAAACTGGACTGTTAATTTGAATATCTTTGTGCAAATTGAAAGACTAAACCTAGCTTCTTTTTATTTTATTTTAAATAAAATAGAAAACAATCATTTGGTGAAGTAGATGGATAGGAGGGCGCAACCTATATAAGATTTAAAGAACATTATATAATAATGATAAGATTTGCGCCTTCGAACTATGAAAAGATTTTTTTTCTTCTTAATTTGATGTCATGTTATGATTAACAAAGAGAACCTGTTGTCAAAGACCCAAGATAAGATAGAAAGAGATGTTTGTTGCGAATAAAATGACGTAATTGACATATATTAAACGTTAAAGAGGTTCGTTCCGCTGTTATCATTGGAATGCCCTAATTAGGAAAGTAGAAAAAATTAAAATCAGACATGAAATAATATTTTTCAATAAAATTAGTTATTATTGATTTTTTTTATTACTTATTTGTTATTATTGATAATAAACGCGAAAAGAGAATCTTATCATGAGGGTCTCTCCCGAAAGAGCGTTCACATGATTAGTCCTTCATACTCCACCCCAATTAAGTCAAAACTTTATGCCTTCCACCTTTTCATAAACCTAAAAGCCTAAGTCAAAAAAAATAAAAAACCTAAAAGCCTTTCTTCCCAAACACTTCCCACAGAAACTCCAATCCACAACCCAACTTTCCTCTTTCATTCCCATTTTTTCTTTCTCTCTCTGTCTGCTTCCATTTGCTTATGAAAAAGACTTTTACCAACAACACCATCCTATCTTATCAAAAGCAAAATCATATTAGCCTATATGCAATTTTCGCCGCAACGTCAAAATTTTTAAGATCTCTACCATCGTAACGCAATTCCAATTGTGAGTACATTAGTGAGTAATTTCTCACGAATCAAAGATCGCTACCAAATTTCAATTGCAACTGCAATTTAAAGCATCAGGATTATTACTAGTTATACATTAATGTCTTCCAACAAGAGGAGGTTCATGAGAGCCCTATTCAAAGCAAATGGAGGCTGTGGGTGTAGCAAACCGAAATCCTCTGACGTACACGAACCCACCCGAAAACCCAAAATCTCCATTTACCAAAACACAAACCCTAGCAGCCTCAATTCATCCACAACTTCCGGCGACCGCAACGACGACGACGAAGTCTTCACTTCCACCACCATCTCCGAATCCGACAGAAATCATCAAAACCCCAACAACAACAACAACAACAACAACAACATGCCAAAACCTAGCCCAAAACTCGTTGACAGCATCGCCGTTGAGAAGGACTCAAACGACCCACATAAGGATTTTCGAGCCTCCATGCTCCAAATGATCCTGGAGAGAGAGATCTACACAGAAACCGATCTCCAAGAGCTTCTCGAGTGCTTCCTCCAGCTGAACGCCACGTGTCACCACCAAGTCATCGTTCAAGCCTTCATGGAGATCTGCGACGAAGTGTTCCCGAAGAAGAACATCGTCAGTGGTGGTGGCGCTCCTGAACAATGTGGCAGGAACCAGATCATGCGAAAGAGTCGGTGAATGTTGTTGATGCTAGCTAGCTCAACCGTGAACGATCGTAGGTGTGAAAGCCACGTGAAGGCATTGAATTCGCACGTGGGATGAAGCTGCATGGAAACGTCACGGTTTCAAACTGATCTATTAAATCTTATCATATTCATTCTCTCTCATTTATTCGTTTTATCTGACTGTTATGTACGTGGGGTTGGAAAGAGCTGGAGCACGGTTCAAAATTTATTGAGGTTTTGCGGGATTTGAGATTTCAAATTTAGATGTCAAAGAGAAAGAGGGAAATTCAAGTATAAATATCCCAAGAATGAAGGAAGTAAATACTAGTATAGTATATCTTTCTTTAGAATAACTTTAATTTGATGCATTTGTAACTGTAAAGCTCTCGCCTCTCCTTGACTTATTTAATGGCAGAATTCATTAATTGCTGTCTTTACAACTCATAAATTTAAACTCATGATTTTACAATAAAAATTTAAGTTGTGTTAAAAAAATTATTTTTAAATATTTATAATCTTTTTAACATAGTTATTGAAATTCAATTTACAAATAGAGATAAAATAATTGAAAGAGTTACTCAATCCAAAAGATGGAATATAGATATAAAGATAAAAGATAAGTATGATTTTTTAAAAGGAAAAAAAGATATATATTTTCATTCAATCACATCTCATCAAGTATAATAAATTTATTAATTTTTAAATAATTATTTTAAAATAATTTAAATAATGATATGTCATTGAATAACGATATTAAATTATTTTAAATGATTAATGCATAGACATAAAAATCATTTTTTACACTATAATTAAGATTGACAAGTTTTAGGGTGGTCTAGTGTTGTATATGGTTTATGATGGACCATCATTTTAACCACTAGATAAATCTTATTATTATAGATCATACAAGACTTGATTATCCAACCCTATCCAGCAATGTTCTTCAACCACCGTTTTTTGTCGTGAAAGACAATTTTCGAAGATGGCGTTTCATTTCTTTTCCAGCGACAAAGAAACATTGTCTTCTCAAAATCAGATGCAAGCTTTGTTGCCTCTATGACATGATTACTTTCGGAGGATGAAAGAGGATGGTGTTGGCATTAGAACAATTGGAAAGACAAGTTAGATCAGAGGTATGAGAGAAGGAAGTTGAGAACGAACATGAAATTCACCATGGATTTGCAAAGTCAAAGCAGTGACAACAAAGTAGTGTGGCTACATCGAAGTGGCAATAGGGAGCAAAAACTTAATATTTATAGTTCAAACTTCTTAGAAAACTCATTATTATTATTAGTGGATCCTATTTCTAGCTTTGCACATAAAATTAATAATAAATATTTTATAAAATTGATTATTTTTAAAAAATTAAATATTTAAATTATTGTGAAAAAAAATTGGCTTCCCCTATGATTTATTCACTAATTCATCCCTGAGTGGATCTAAGAGGGGAGAAGGTATGTGGTGTGGAGGATGCATCGTAGTGGTATAAAAGTGAGATTAACCTAAAGCTTATAAGCCTATAAATTGTGAGGCATTATAAATCAATTGAAGTACCGTAGCCTTCGTCCTATATTAAAAATTAAATACTTGAAGTATCCATTTTAACTTTTTCAATAACTTCTACCATATTTTTTTCATTCACTTGTCTTGAACTCAATACCTTAACTGATTAATTTTTATTTTTTTGCTAATTGCAAGGAAAGTTTGTGGAATGCACAACTAAAAATTATATTGAGAATATCTATTTGAAAGAGTAAGGAGAGTTAATGTATGCTCTTCAAGCTTAGTTATGGCTTGTACTCTTACAAATAACTTAGTGAGAACTATTGTAATTTGGATTTGTTAATTTGTGAGAATTATTATAGGTTACTATATATATATATATATGATAAAATTATTAACTTTTATAATTATTCATCAAAATTACGTAACAAAACTAAATTGGAGCAAAAGATGGCAAGATAAGGGAGGGGGAAAATGAAGCAGGAAAAATATATTTCTATTTATCAACAGATATTTTGTAAAAAAAATTACGAAGCATAAATGGGAGAGTTTATCCTAACAAGGATTTGTGTACAAATAGTAGGCAAAATGAGTAAGATCCTCCCACCTTATGAACAGACTAGCACTTCGAATTGGGCCGCAATCATATTTTGTTGGGCCCATTTTGGGTCTTTGTTTTATTTGTTATTGCTTCCTGCACTTTCATTATTATTTTTTGCACTTTCTATTGCATTATCATTTTAAAATGGATTTTTCGTAATGCAATGATGGAAAGTGCAATAATTAATTAATAGTGAGAGTACAAAAAGTTTTACCCTGTGTTTATTGCACCTTGGACCAAAGAAAAGTCACACATGAAAAACAAAAGAAAAAAATAGGCATAATTTTAAGATTCATAAAAGAAAATGCATGCAGATTAAATTATACTTTCCCGTGCATAAAAAAATTACACTTTCCCGTATGTAGTTTACACATTTAAATATATTTTTTAGTTTTTTTTCACTGACAACCCCTTTCCTCTTCTCTTATTTATTCGTCATTAGACTAATTTTATATCTTTTAGTATTATTTTTTCAATTTACTTTAATGATAGCTTATTTTATCAAAATACTCCTAACTTTATATTTGTATGGAAGGTGACATGTAAAACAAATAATACTTTATTTCTTATCACACATCAATGTAAAGTATTTATCAATTTTAATATAAGAAAACATTGGCTTATCACTTTTAAGGGAAGTTTCCGTATTTTTCCAATCACAAAACTTAAGCTTAAGCCCGAGATTTGTGGATGAATAATATAAAATGAATTATCCATAAATAAATAAATAAAAGATGCATTTAATGGAGGCGACAAAATATGCATGAATTCTAGGGTGAAGGCTAACTTGGCCAAATTCTATCTCGAAATCCTAAAGAGGACAGACCGCTCCTCATTTCTAAGAGACAACGCATGACGTGTGTTTCAAATTTCAATTTCTTCATCCCATAAAAAAATTTGTTTTAAGTATTGGCAGTTTTTTCTAAACGAGTAGAGGAGAAACAATAATACTACCAATTTATCCAACAAAAACAATAAATGAAAGTTTTTATTTATGTATATATAATACTAATAGTCTGTTTTCCCATTATCAGTTTTTTCAACGGGCAGAACAAGTCAGCTCCAATCCAAACAAAACACCCACATGTTTATGGGGTCCATCCTTCACGAAATAAATATCCCTCATTTTCTGAAACACGAGCCATGTCAGCAGGCTATCGGACCCGGCCTGGTGGCACTTCCCAACGGCCCGGTCCACGTTGAGGGTTCGCGCGAGCCGGTCCAGACCGCCATAGAGAGTATCACAAAACTGCATCATGTGCTTGATGTCATAAACGTTGTTCCCGAAAAACGCCCTCAAAATCTTCAAGAACTCCTCCAACCCGTTTGGCAGGTCCCGCCGGGTCAGGATCTTAACCAAGTACCCGAAATCGTACGCGCTGTGAAACGTAACCCAACTCACCGAGTCATTGCAGACGAGTCCCGAAGACATCACGAGTTCGGCGAAAAGGTTAGAGTCGATGCCTTCCGCCGTGTTGCGGCGGAAGTCGATCCCCTGGCGGCGGAGGAGATCGATGGAGTCCGACGCGTAGTCGTCACGGTCGACGTCGAAGTCGCGAAAGTTGAATTCCCAGATGAAGCGGTTACCGGTCTCTAGGTGAGGGAGGTTACCGTCGGCGTCGGAGAGAGTGAGACCAACCTGGATTAGGTTTAGGGCGTCAACGTTGAACTTGAGGAAGCGGTAGTGGTCGGAGGGGCGGAGGCAGGGTTTTGTGGGGTCCACGACGTGGGGGCGGAAAACAACGCCAGGGAATTCGGTGTCCATTGAGATGAAAGGGTAATCATCGATCACTTCACGAATCACCTCGAATTCGGAATCGAGGTTGGAGGCCCAGACCTCGCGGATCACGATTGGCTTGGAACTATTAGGGTTTTCTTCGATCACGCCCATTTGGAATCGCTTCTGCAACAACACGAGGAAAAGGAGGAAGAGTGAACCGAAGGATTGTTTAGTTTGCGGTGAAATCATTAATTTTTATAAAGGTGGGTGGGGTTGGAGATGTTGCTTGGAAAGTGGAGAACGAACGTCTAATGGGTTACGTGAGGGTGATGGGTATGTGTGTGCGTGAAGCGGTGGGTGGGTAAGTTCAGTGTAAGTGGTGATTGCGGGGTATATATATATATATATATATATATATATATATATATATATGTGTGTGTGTGTATATATATATATATATATATGTATATATGTATATATGTATATATATATATATATATATATAAAAACATATGTATTCGTATTATATAGAGGGTACATAATTGTCCAAGTTCAACGCGTCCAAGGAAGAAACTTTGACTGATACAATTAACAAGTAACAGCATATGCTATGAGTAGAAAACAAAATATAATGTTTCTGATGCTCTGATAGAATGTTTTCGGTAAGTGTCATCATTGACTTACATAAATTAACCAAGTAATTAAAAATAAAATAAAAAACTTTTATGGAAAAATCATATTGATACATTTGAATCTTAAGTGTTAACTAGTAAGATTTTGTAGGATAAGATTTACTTTTATATAATTAAGATTTTTAATAGATAAATGGTTTTGAATATATAAATTTTATCCTAATTAAAGAAATTAGAAATAGTGATACAATGTTGTTCGACATAATTAAATCCTAAATGTGGATAATTCTCTTAATGAGATTTAAATATTAATTTAACACATTATGATAGATTAATCTTTTTATTAGCCCAACCTTAATTTATTGATAGTATTTGTCACCTCTATACCTTAACCATTTCAAACACAAAAAAGATAAAATTTTTATGGTAAAATTAAAATGTATTATATATTAGTAATGGCAATGGATGAACAATAAATCTGTAAAGGTGTACAGGGTACTCCTATAACAAAAATAGAGGGCAGAAAGCCAAACTATCCCCCAACACAAAATACCATAACTGACAAATATTCGGACAATTAAGGAATAAATGATTTGGATCTTTAGTTTCTCTGGAAGATATTAAAGGGTCCACTCCCCTTCTGAGTTGGTAGGCGATTAAGGAGTAGTCTCCAAGCAAAAATCAGAACCCTGAAAGCTTTGTTTGGGAGAGAGATTTTGGAGGGGAAGGGAAGAAAGGAAAAGGTTTAGGTAGAGAGATCTCTTTATTTGAGAGTTTTAATTTTTGAGGGAAAGGATTTGAGGATTTTTAAAACTCCTCTGAAATGCTCCAAAGCTTAAAAATTGTTGTCCCCCTATTTGGGGGATTTTTAGAAGGAAAAGTAATAAAATTATTATCCTATCCCATCCAGTGTTAATAAAATTACTATCCTATCCCAGTCACTATTAATAAAACACCAAAATACAAAGTACTGAATCACAATTCAATGGCAAAATTGTAAAAATATTTTATTAACTCTCAATTTTCCTCTCTTAATATATTTTTAACTTCCAAACAAGGAGGAAGGAACTTTCCTCATTTTTCTCCCTTTCCTTCTCCTCCCTTCTCTTTGAATCTCTTTCATTTTCTTCCCCTCCTAACTCCTAAACAAAACCTGACAGTATGTCAGAGGCCCAAAACTTCTTAGACAGAGTATGCCGACCCTACCGTGAATCCCCCACTGCCCGGTTTCCATACCCAACAATCCTCTGCTTGTGGTTGGAGATTAATGTTATCCAACACCAACTCTTCCCAAACAAACAGATACCTACGCCATAGCCACGTCCATCCTGCCAGATTTCTGCCACAGTTGCCAACTTCTTTGAACAGTCTACCATAATTAAAAGTCTTTTAATAGGAACTCCTCCCAACCATGGGTCAGTCCAGAACCGGTTAGTCACCTTGTTTCCAATCTTTCTTTCAACACCATCCCAGAACCCGTTAGAAGGTTCAGACATCTTTCCACCATACAGAGGCTTTGAGTGCGAAGCCAGGCTGGAGATTTCGCCGTATTTGAAGACAAGCAGACTGTACCATAAAAATATAGTTGCATTTGAATTTTAATTTCCTAGAAATTATTAATGATAGAATGCATTAAATAATACAAATCAATCAAGAATCTCTTGTATACAAATCAATCACATCTATTTCATAACACTCTCAACATCAACAACACTAATTTGGTACAATTCACAGTACAATTGTAAAAATGTTGAATTTACCAATATATCATTTTTTTAATTTACCAGAAAACAAGCTGAAATTGTAAACTTTTTTAAGATTTCAGTTAAAAAAATTAAAAAATTATAATACTTAACAAATGTTAAGATTTATAATCTTTTGAGTATGTATTTCAAATTGACTCAAAATAATAATAAATAAATAAAAACCCTATTTAATTGTTTTGTCAGTAGACTATTATCAAGAAAAAAAATACAAAATTCCAATGTCATCTCCAACAATGACACATGCAGGGTCATTCCAGATATTTTTAAAGTCCGAAGTAAAAATCAATAAAGAGGTCTTTAAATATAGAACTTATTTAAATAAAGTTTTATTAAAAAAAATTCATAACATTTTAAAATAACTATCAAAAAGTTATTCATCATAACAAAAAAAAAAAATTTAAATATATAATGTCTTTACATGTATTACGCCTTCACGTGATTTTTTATTTTGTAAAAAGACATCAAATTTTTTTTATTTATTATTTTCAAATTCTTTTAAGAAAAATAAATTCTTAAAAATGGGAGCTTTGAGCGGTTATTCAGGCTGCTATTACTTATAATAGCCCTGCACACATGATAACGATGTAAGAAGAAAAAAGATGAAGGTTAACTGACGAGAGAGATGATAAATAAAACAAGAAAAGTAAAAATCAATCAATCAATCAATCAGAAAGTTTATCGAGAGACCTGAGAAAGTGTTAGTACAACTAGTCAATATAGTCGTGGCAGTTACCTAATTAGTTCTACACGGTACGGAATGGATAAGCCATGCAGTAGTAAGGATAAGTGGGCCGTGTTCATAAATACTCCACAGCAGTAACCTTGTTTTTTTCTCAGAAAATGCTTCGACTTACACATAACCAAACCAACGTACAGGCCCAGACCCAATGATATCTTGTGTATGAAAAACATTTCCCAAATTTATGGAAATTTTTTTATTCATAAAATTCAAAAGATAAATATTAAAAATTATTAAATTTATAATAACTCATACATTTTATTTAATTAACTAATTTAGATTCACTCAGTGTAAAATAACATGATTGTGTTTCATTTATCTTTTAAGAAATTGTACAGTTTCTTTTTATAAAAATAAGGTTGTTCAAATAATTGGTAGAGGATAATGCAAGGCATCCTGCACGATGTGGAATTAAGAGAGGTTGAATAATAAAAATAGAAGAAGAAAAAAAATAGTATATCTGTTTCTATTTTTAAGTTTTTAAAATCCCACTTTAGAAAAAATATAGAGAATTTAATAAAAAAGAAGAGAGAAAATCTTATTTTTAAATCAAATTTTTAACCAAATAAGAAAGGAATATTTATATTTTTTTCTTTTTGCTTTCTTTTTAAGTACTAAACCTATGTTTATAATATAAATTCGAATACACAACCTAATTCACTCTATCAGTTAGATATTCTCAATATATTTTCTCCTTTCTTCTTTAAATGTGCATTTGACATACTATCTGGACAACTAACCATAAAAATTATCTGAATCGTCTTAAAATACAATCTTTTCATCTTTATATGTTTTCTGGATCTTATTAATTGTCTATCTTTTCTAATTCACCATTTTATTTCTATTTCTAAATTGAATTTTAATAATTTCTTAAAAGAATCTTTTTTGTAATTATAAATAACCTTATACCACAAATTAAATCATTTATTGTAAAAATTAAATATAATAGATATACTTAAAGATATTTATTTATTATGAATTTTAATTTATAAATAAACATTTATTTTATATAATTTGTAGACTAGAATACTAGTATATATAGACAGATTGCTGGTGCAGATACACCTTTTTTTTTATAGTATGCGTGCATTAACCACCAACACCATAAATTATGAAAATAAAACTCCTGAATCAAACCCAAGTTAGAAAATAGAAATGGGTGGTGTCTTTGCTATCTGGCTGGGTAAAACATAAATTTAGAAATAGGGAGAGACGAACTACTATGTTAGTTATAACGTACGGAATCTCTCAGTGTAATTAAAACTTGAATGGAAGCGAGATAGGAAAAAACATTAATGGAAAGGGAATCGAAAAATTAATAATTCTTTGACCAACTGCTATACACGCACTGATGTAAATGTTCATACTTCAGAGTACATCATTAGAAAAAAAAATCATTGGAAAAAAGTAAATGAATTGCGTGTTTAAAAAATATTATTAAAAATTCGGTCCATATATGATAAAGAATTAATTTAAGCTTTTAGATTTATTTTTATAATCAGGCTAAAAAGTTATTTATTAAGTTTTCTCTTAAGTATATATATATATATATATATATATATATATATATATATATATATATATATATGATCACATGGTACTTATTTGGAAAGTAGAACATTGGTTATATTATATTTTCAGTACTTCCACTCAAGCTGAAATGTAGATTAAAATCATCAAGCATATGTAAGAAATAGTTTGTTTTCTTATCCTTCCACCTCTTCTTTGCCTTCCTCCCCCTACGCGTATAAAGGATATATTGAATGGTATTTGGTTCATTGCATATTCATTTTTTGAGAGTTAACACTATTTTCAATTTCTCTTCATGTAAATTGTATTTAGCATGTATATAAATAGATGTTTTTGTTGAGAGTGAATAAAAAATAGTGATTTTTTTATACTCGAATAGTATTACAATAGAAGCGTTTTTTTTATATAAAAAAACCACACAAATTAAAAAAACATGATAACGTATTTTACGGAAGCATGGTAATTCCTAGTTCCTACTTTCTGCCACTTATCAAATGACTCATATTACCCATGTGTGATCTTGCAGTCTGGACGGATGGAGAGGACAAGTGGAAGTGTGGAACCATGGGCCCTATTCCAATCCCTAACCATGCTTTCATATTTTATCGAAGGTTGGTCATTAATTTTTTAGTAATGTAAAATGACAGATAATTTGAAACAGAAAAAAATTGTCAAAATGACACTATTAGTTATTTCAAAATGGATAATATATTTTATGCTTGATTACACTTTTTTATTTATAAATTTAACTTCTAAGAAATTAATTTTTCATATTTTATCTTAATTTTCTGAAAAACTTGCAGAATTTATATATCTTTTATTGTTGAACTAACATAACATGTTAACATAATTGTAATTTTTATTCAATTTTTTTTTATTTTTTGACAAATTTTACTCTCAATTTTTACACTTATGTTAACATGATGTCAGTTCAACAACAAAAGTAAATCTTACAATTTTTTTTACAAGTTGGAAGCATGTGCAAAATTAATTTGTTGAAGGAAAAATTGTCCAAAAATAAAAAACACAATTAAGCCTATATTTTAAATGATATTCATATCACTTTAATTGTGTAAGAAATAATTACGTTTTAATTTCTTTATGTTATGAAAATCAAATGTGGATGGTTCATATAAAAATCAAATTAACTTTATGTTATGAAAATAAAATAAAAAGTTTAAGGGAGTGGCAATGTTAAGATTTAAACATGTCACTTTATTGTAAAAAGATTTAATTTAGTTGGTTAAAAAATGTGGATGAACAATTGTAAAAATGCTTATAATCTTTTTGCTTATAACAAAAAAAATCACTTAATTAGTCATTTTTATTTTATGTATGTAGTGCATGCAACAATTCAATTGCTTTTTTCACATAATTAAGATTCATTTAAAAAACTGACCTCTTTCAATATATATTTTATTCATATGAATTTAAAAAATCAAATCACTAACAACGAACTTAAAGAACAACTTTATTAATCATGTCACTTTATGTTAATTAATTATCAATATTAACATTATATGTAAAACTATATAAGTGAAAGAACTAAAGAAACATATATTAAATTGTATTTATATTATAATATGTGTTTCAAGACAAATAATATCTACCTAAATATGTTATAATGTTATGCAAAATATTATGTATATATTTCAAGACAATATCTAAGGCAAAGGGTATTAACTTAATATATCTTATTATTAATTCCTATTTACTTGAAAAAGTATAATTTAAAAAATATATAAAACATTAAACCAAATTAAAATAACTCATAATATAACTCCAATTCCTTTTGAAATATACTAAAATTTAATTTTAAAACTCGATGAATTTCATAAAAATGACTTCTAACTTTTTGATCGAAAGGATTTACTGCGTTTCACCAAAAAAAGGAAAGGAGATACTGCAACAAAAAAAGAAGATCGAATTAAGAAGTTAATAATAATACTGAAGAGATCATTGACGCCGCACCAAACATATAAAAATAAAGAGAAAATCATCAAAGTACAGCCCCATTTTTTATGATGGATGGAATATACTTGGTGTACTTAATTAACATCCAATTATATGTATATGCATCAGTAAAGAAGTTAACCTTAGTAAGATGTGATAATTAATTTTTTAATGATCTAGCAATACATATTTGGATTACAACAAAAAATAAAAATATGAACACTACCAATCAAAATTAAACTAATCCCATTACAATATATTAGTTTCTAGAAAATCATCTTAAAAATGATACATTCTAAGATGATTTTTAGAAAAAATATTTTAAGATGTAGACTTTCTAAGACGATTTTTTAAAAAAATCATTTTCACTCAATTTTTTATATTTTAAAATAAAAAATGACATTAGACGATTTTTATGAAAATTAATATAAAAACAAGATTATAGGACAGTTTAAAAAAATTCAAAATCATCATAAAAAAATGTCAAAATACCATCTTTAAAAGCCTTTTTTAGAATAATATGATTCTTCTAGATAACTCCTCGGCATAAAATTTTGATTTGACTCCAAACTTGTTAACATCAACAAGGTTGGATATATAGATCTTGGATCCCATCAACTATCCCTCTAATGTTCAACCATTTCAACGCTTCCGACCACCGTTTAATTTTGATCCCGTCATTCTATATATGTAATATTTTGGTTTGTCTATAATTCCCTCAATTTTATTCCCACAAGAGATTTTTACATTAGAAGCTTAATTTCCTCTCTTGAAGAACTGGTTTAATTGGTTCAACTTGATTTCGATCTTAAGGAACCATGACATCTCTTTCTGGTTAGTTTTCACACGCACTATTTCACTTTATACTTGTTTTGATGGGTGGATTCTAGGTTTTGAAAACAGAAATTTTGATTGCAACGTTAAGATTTTGGGTTGTCTGGGATCACAATTGTGACCACATCAACCGCATTTGACGCAAACGGGCCAAAACCACGTCTGCAATTTAAAACTTCGGTTGGATTAAAATAAAAATGACTTGCTAATTGCTATCTCCATCTCTCGGTTGCTGTTTATAATTTGACGACCATTTAGTGCGTAATTGATTTAGCTTTATGTTAAAAATACTGTTCACAATAATGAATTCTGAAAAAGAGAAATTTTATTATTTCTTGAAAATGAACAGATATCAAAGACTGAGTTAGAGGAAGAGTTACTTTGGTTGGAAAAGCTTTAACATCATGTGCAAAAGAAAGAGTCCAGGCTCGGAATTGAGGCTGCCGAGTAGGCCCACATCGCCGGAGTTATCATCATCGACATCATCGGGTGCGTGACCGGAATTCTGATCATCATCATCATCATATGCTTCTTTGGTATCATATACATCGAAAATGCCGAAGGAGGGTATATGTATATTTTCTCCAGAGGTAGAAGAGGAGAACGTCCAGAAACAAAGGCCATGGATCTCGTTGTTTGTCCTCGATGCTTCATGTACCTCATGTTATCTGAGGAGGATCCAAAGTGCCCTAAGTGCAGAGCACAGTGTTTGTTGAGTTTTTCAAAGATGAAAACTTCAAGACGGACAATTGAGCTATGGGGAGACTTTATGGGAATTAATAAATAAATTAAATCCTTGTGGTTCTAGGACGTTTATTTATGCTTGTTTTGTTTTTGAAATCTGAAGCTTCATAGGAGTATCTGTATCTTGTTTGAGAGTGACGTTAAGTAAAGAATAAAGATTACGGGAGATATTTGGTAGTGTAACACGATGCCACTATATATGAATATGGGTACGGAACTCAACCAGGAACGTTAGTAGTAATAAGACGTGTCTACTTTTTTCTTCATGTATTTCTCTAATTTCAAAATATAGACTAGCATTAGGTTAGGTATCCATATAATGTCAAGCTTTTTTAAATGCCAAATCAATATTTTCCTAGAACCCCAAGCTTAATTACGAGGATAACTATAGTGTTCATAATTGATTATATCATTTCTTTGTTAGGGATGCATCTTCTCATACATTATTCTCACTTGATAAGTTTATGATGTCTTTCTCTTAAAAGATACTATCAAACAAGTAAAATTCCATCAAAATTTAAATAGATCATTAAAAGTAGATATAACTAAACACAAAAATGTCACCTAACTTTGTCGTAAAAAAATAGGACAAAAGATTTGTTCTATTTTCCGTAAATATCTAAATGACAAATGTATTAGATTAACTATTAACTATTTGTATAATTAGTATAAACAAATAAATATACATGTATGGAAATTGAAAATTTTGTAAGAGCAAATTAAGTTCAAATTTAGGGATTTTGGTACACGTACTTTTCCAAAATAAATAAGTAGTAGAAGTTTGCATTTGATGCTTTGTTTTGATTTTAACCGATAAATTTGATGTGATTAAAGAAATAAAGTTGGCTATGACCTTTTTCTAAAATATTCGCGCACACACACAAAACTGTTTCTAAAATTAACTATTTTTTCAAATACTACCAAATAAAAATAAAAAATTAAAAAACAATGGCAGACTTTTTGACCCAAAAGGGGCAAAAAAAAAAAATTAGTACTTGAGAGTAATTTTTTTAAAATTAATAAATTAGAATAAGTCATATTTAGAAATCATAAGTCGTAACACGTGTTTTCCTTTTTTTATTGTTTTTTTTTCCTTTTACGTAATTTTAAGTCCTAAGTGTACATACAATTTTTGACTTTTTTGCTTTTTTTTTTCTTTTACGATTTTGAAATCGTACGTACCTTTATGACTTCTTACTTTATGTTTTTTTTTTCTTTTTATGATTTTGAAGTTGTACATACACTTACTATTTCTGACTTCATGCTTTTTTTTTTCTTTCTTTTACGACTTTGAAGTTGTACACGTACACTTATGAATTTTATGTTTTTT
>PYAF01006334.1:202370-258843 GCA_007407185.1 Glycine tomentella
TTTCTAAATAATAGTTTTTTTAAAAAAAAAACAATGAAGAACATAGTAAAGTTATAAAAAATAAATGAAATATAATTTTTTTTTTAAAAAGGTCTTAGTACTTAGAAGTCGTAGCAAAAAAAAGCAAAAAAATAATAACAAAACAAAAAAAAGCATAAAATCAGAAGTCTTAAATATACATATAACTTTAAAGTCGTGAAAAAAATAACCAAAAAACAAGAAAAACAAGTCAAAAGTTGTAAATATTTACGACTTATAATTCATAAATATACTTACGCCTCTAGTAAAAAAATGGAAAAAAATAGAAATGATAACATGTGTTACTATTTTTGAATTAGAAGTCGTATTATGATATGATTTACCTCCATTTGATAATTTTACTTCTAAATAATAATTAATTTTTTTTCCTTCTTTCCGTCAAAAAGCCGCAATGGCAAGCGTTTGATACTTTGATGGTAACCTGTTCACAACAATTGATCTTCTGGAACCCCGACCCCGTGTACTATTGGCATAATTATAACTTGATTTGAATCTATTTGAAAGAAGGACAAAACTTTATATCCGTGAGAAGAGACAAAGATTGCTCTACTCCGTTACTCATAAATAGCACAATTGTAACTTGGTAAAAATGGTTAAATGCTGGATTTGTTTTATGGTATAAATTTTAATCTAATGAAATTAAATTATCCATATATATAATGTATAATGTGTATTATATTAATAATATGATTTATCATGTTAACAAACGGTTTATTGATATATATTATCTGCACATCATATTATAAACATAATATACCATATTATTAATATTAAGAGTTCATTTACTTTCAAGACAAAATATATAAAAAAATACTAAAGGGAAGATTTTTTTTTTTTTAGGTCATAGACCACAAATGTCCTCCAACCTATAAGAATAAAAACTAATTCCGCTTGCACATGCTGAAAAAAAGGAAGATTGATTTAATTAATTAATAGATTATTTTTAATTATGAAAAATTAAATATATAAAATGCATGCCTTAAGACTTTACTTCTAAAATTTTCATAAACTGATTTAATTGATATCGGTTAATTTTTTTGTTAATTATTTTAAAATCATTACATTTAATATATATTTAGTAAATTTAAGCACTAATAAAAATTTAAGAAAATATAAAATCTTTCATTAATTTGATAACTAATTAAAGAGAAAATATTAATTTTGATACAACATGTAGAGATTATCTAACTCTAAAATATGTTCAGTGAAATTTAATTATAGTATTAGCAAGTACTATATATATTTTATTTATGAGTACTTTTAAATATAAAAAAGATAGTAAAAATAATAATTTAAAATATACTTAAGAAGATATTAATTATCTTAATTGATTAAAAAATATTTCCGTGGTAAAAATGTTATATTACATTTTTTTTCTTTCAACATTTAGTTTTTTTAAAGAAGGTTTTAATTAGTAAAAATCTTATTATGAATTTGTGATTAATGTTGATTAAAGAAATTTCAACATTGAATGAATAAATTATAGACAAAAATATTCTAATTGTTAAATAGTACACACTAACTAAAATTTAAAATACTCATTTAATATATGTTATAAAATGTGAATATATATATATATATATATATAATTTTACTATAGAGAATACATAAAAATTACCATATATATTGAACAATAAAAATCGAATTTATAATGTAATTAATAACGAATAAGATAAATAAAATTACCATATATGTACGTAGACTAAGCCGTGCAGTTGATAGGTCATTTTCATTGTTTTGAGTTTAGAGATCTGGCTGACAGACGGTTGCCTTTTTTTTTTTTTTTTTTTTTTTTTTTTAATTAAATTTTTTTTTTTTTTTTTTTTTTTTTTTTTTTTTTTTTTTTTTTTTTTTTTTTTTTTTTTTTTTTTTTTTTTACAGTAAACTGTTTTTTTTTCTTCGTTTTATTTCATATAAGTATGTTTATTTTTTATCTTTAAAGTCTTTTTTATAATATTTTTTATTATTCAAAATTTTATTTAAAATAACTTTAGAACAAAAAGTAAAACAAGTATATTTTAAAAAGACTAAAATAAAAAATATTAAATTATAAAGATTAAAAGTATATTTAAATAGTTTTTTTAATGTGTATGTCGTTTTGCTAATGGTTACTAGTTACTGGCTGTAAGTTGTCCGTCGTTTTCAGTGGCCTTTGAAACTAGTACATCCCTCGTGTCAACTTAAGTATTAGCGCGATGACTTGACTTTTGCATTTTAATATTTTTTTTATTTACAATAAATTTTAGTTTATTAGTTTTTATTAGTAAGAAAAAAAATAAAATCTTAAAGATTAAGGAAATATTTGGTAGCAAATAATCCTAGAAATCATGATTTGAAAAACTTGATTTTTCAATGTTTGATATGTATTTTAAGAAAAAATGTTTTCAGAAAATTATGTTTTCTAAGAATTATTTCTTTATCACACCTTACCGCAAAAATATTCCCATATAGATCGGTAATATCAAACTTTTCCAATTAACGAGAAATTTTTAGTTATATAAAAGACTACATTTTCTTTATAAAAAAAAGAAGCAAATTATACCAGATACTGTTAATGATCTTAATATATACTAATTTTAATTATTAGACCGAAATAGGTTTTCAAGTAACTTTTAAGCATTTAATAATATAACATTGCTTCAATAATATTAGCCCTAGCTGGAATGGTAGATTACTTTTATTTGGTGTTCTTTATATGTCTACAAAGTTGAGAGTGATCTATACAAGTTTTGTTAAATGTCAATGTTGCAAATTTAATTAAGCTTTTTAGTAGTCAAATAAGATTTGTAACTTTAGTTCAGGCACTGTCCCGCATATGAGCACTCCTTGGAAAACTTATTTAATGAGTTTATTTTTGGGATAGGTGTTGCTTACAAATTGTGAAAGAGATATGGAAATGTAAAAAAAGAAAGAAAAGCGAATTAGAATATGAGTTAAAACATTTTTTTAAGATTCATTATTTTGTTTTTTCCTTTTCTGATGGCAAGATTTCTCTTCTCCTATTCAGTGTGCTTTTGCGTGTTTAGAGCATCTCCAATACGGTATTTTCAAGCGTTCCTTCATATGACAAACCGATTCCGTGAAAAGCCTGAGTGTTGGAGGTTGCCTACGTGGAGGAACCGTTCAGTGAAAATGGAGACGCATTCCTTATATAAGGAACCGTAACTTAGGAATAAAATAACATTATCCTCGTCAACTATACGTAGAAAAAAAAGAGGAAAACAAACTAGATTATGGTGCGGGCGAGACGGTGATGGCGGGAGGTGGAGTCCACGCGAGAAAGTTGCTGCGCGAGGAGGCCGACGCGCGCAAAGGAGGAGGCTGACGTGAGGAAGACAGTGCTCGCGAAGGAGGAGGTTGGTTGCTCGAGGAACATGGCGACGGTGATGGCGCATGCACGCATCCCAATGGGCGGCATCACTCAGCGACAACGACGAGAGGACAGCGGCGGCTTAGTAGCGGGACCACAAGCGTGCAGGAACGGCGCGACCAGGAGTGAAGAGAGAGCTAAGCAAAGAAGATAGAGGAGAGGGTTGAGTGGGTTGAAGAGAGAGCTGAGCGTGGGAGTGAAGAGAAGAAAAGGGACACGTGGGAGTGAAGAGAAAGAGAAGTTTCTGGAGTGAAGAGAAGAAAAGGGACGCATTGGGAGTGGTGTGTCCGTGTGTGTAAAAAGAAAATAAAAAAATGTTAGTTTTATTAAAAAAAATATAAATATGTGAATTTTTTTTGAATTTATTATAGTTTCTTGCATTAGAGTAAATTATTAGGTGAGTTCCTTATGAGTGACATGACATTGTAGAGATCACAAAAAGTACCGCACAGATCACAAAAAATGAAAGAAAGAACCCAAATGGATATCTTGCATTGAAGATGCTCTTACACTTCTATTGAAATTTTTGAAATTTTTTCATTGGTAATGACCATGAATGACTAAATACTTATTAATATAAAAAATAAGATTGTAATTTTAAGTTTTTAAGTTTCTTTTGCTTCTAATCTTTGCTTCGTTTATGTTTTCTCTTCTTTTCTTTCTTCTTTTATGATTTTTCTTGCAAACATGATTACGTTTGATTTAGGCCCAATTTAACTTAGATTTTAATTCCATAATTAAAGTAAAAGAAATTATGATTGATTAATCCAAAATTTAATGGAGACCTAGTTAACCAATTTCGTAATCTAGGTTATTATTATTGTTTTTTTCAAATCACATATATTATTTGAGAGACAATATGTTGCAGTC
Organism: Glycine tomentella; assembly: GCA_007407185.1. Lineage (NCBI taxonomy): Eukaryota > Viridiplantae > Streptophyta > Magnoliopsida > Fabales > Fabaceae > Glycine > Glycine tomentella. The sequence continues at coordinate 206,650 of PYAF01006334.1, forward strand.
AGAAATATTATAAATAAATAAAATTTTCTCTCTTTAAAAATTTAATACAATTATATATTTTAAACTTAATTTCAAGATCGTTAAACAAATTTCATATAAGTTAATCCATATATTACTAATAAATTTCCTAATGCATTTTGAAATTAACAAAACATGGGCACTTTGATAACTATAATAAATTTCACTAAGCTACCCAAAGCAACAAACAGCAGCAAACTCTTTATCGTCAGACTCAAAGATACACATGAAGGATGTGGTCGAAATGAAGTTAGGGCTATCCAGAGGCAGAGTGTTGGTGATGATTTGATGAGACTGTTTTGGACCTTTTGGTGGGATTGGGAATACGACAATGGGTTGGCATTGGAAACTCATTTGATTGTGGTCCATGACTGTGTTAGCAGAGATCGTGTGAGCCTAGTGGACCGGTGGTAGTTGGGTGTCCATTGATATGATTGAGAAAAAGGAGTTGTCAGGTTCTGGAGATTGGTTCAAGTGATAGTGGGGAGGTTGTGGAGTTTTAGGTGCATGAAGCCAGTTTTAAATAGCGTTCAGCAATCCTAATTGCGGCTACAATATCAAAGTATTTTGAGTTACTGCAACCGCAACTGTAATTGCAGCCGCAATTTAAATCCATGGTGAAGGTTTTTGTGTGTGGTTGTTGTTGTGATGATGGCCACGAAGGTGGAGCCTGAGCTGCTATACCTAGCTAGTTCTAAGTTCTTGGCAGGGCCAGTTCTTGGGGCATTCAAAGTGTCAAACCGCACAGAGCTCCAAAAAATAAGGGCCTCAAATATTAATTATTGTAATATATGTTTAATATTGAAAATTAGAGGAAATGGTAATCCTTATTTTTAATAATCAAGGGGTCCAAGGTTCAATTCCCATCAACAATAATTTTTACTACTTTTACATTTCATCCAATAGGGAGTTATAAAAATAGTGTTTGATAATATTTATTAAGCAAAATATTTTTCTTATTTAAATGAATCATTTATTTTTAAATTATCAATTAAGGATCCCATTTTCTTAAAAAGGAAAATATTAAACAGGATTCCGAAAAAGTTTGCCTCACCCCTGGTTCTTGGACAAGCTTTTTTTCTCTTATTGATGAAATCACCTAACTCACCCTCTGATAGAGTGATAGTATTGGGCGTACGGAACAAAACCACTTAAATGTTGGACTGTGCCTGCAGAAGTGACCAAAACATGTCTGCTGCATCTTCAACTTGGCATGCTAGCTGCTTCAATAAGCAGAAGAAAATGGCAGCAGTAGGCACGTAAATGTACTGGACACAGTTTTTAATTTTTAATTTTTTTTATCCTTCATAACTGAGAACACAGCTTACAAATAATCTTACATGAATTAAGAACATAATAACATGGCGTAATTAACATTATATCAGTTAATCCATTAGCTAAGATGCACTATTTGAATCATCCATCCAGTAATGATTAGACAAAATTGAGGGGAAAAAAGGTTTAATCAATACTTTTCATTGTCTTGATAAAGAAAATAAAAACTTTATATATTTAAGATATAATTAATTCTTTTAAAGAAAGATTAAAAAACTTTATTTGAGAAAGTTGAATTCTCGATCACCTCCTCTCATAAAAACAATTTTGACTAGTTTAGGTGCCACCTTTTAGATTTCTGATGAACCGTCGGATGTGATCTTATTCATCTGATCTTGGGTTGGCCTTTGAGTTGCCTGATACCGGCTATGATCTAACTCTTCAATGTCATCCATGCTTTCAATTTGGTTTGAACTCCTTCATGTTCTTTCATCGATTGGTTATTCCTCTCCTTTCGTCTCTCTTTAAGGTCTCAATGAGTTTACAAGATTGAATGACTCTAGCCAAGGAGTACTAGAGAATCCTAATGATTTTTTTTATTCTAAGAAATATTTTTTTCTAATAAGCATAATTATTTTTTAAAATAAATGTTAAACTCTGGAAACTAAGATTCCAAATAGATTAAAATAAATTAATTTGGTGTAGAAGTTGGATGAGATAGTTAAAAGTTATTCTCAGATGGTGTTTCATTATGGTTTTCAATTAAATCTCCAATGCCTTGATTATTGCGATTATGACATCATTTATATTTCCTCGGGTCTCATATATATATATATATATATATATATATATATATTATGTTAAATAAGAATTTGTTTTACATGATTAATTTATGCTAATTAAGAAAGTTAATTAACATTATTTAATTACGTATATCAATCCTATTTAAAAATAAACCTCTTTCTAAACTATTACTCATTATAATTTGATATAAATAATAAACATGAATAATTGAAAATAAAACCTCATTTAAACAAAGAATATTTTAGAACAAGTTAATTATTCCTCTATAGAAAAACAAGTTAATTAATTAAATGAGGTGAAATTTACTTATAATTAATACCAACACTCACTAAAAAAAAAAAATCTTCTTATATCTAAGAGAGAGAGTGTATGATTTGAGCCACCACACCCAGAGAAATGCTATTAAATTAGTGTATATTATCAAGCTACATCTACATCATTGATGTATTAAGAGAATTTCTAAATATAACTTAATTCAACACATAAAATAAGTGCATGAATATTAGAAAATTCTAACAAACATTGGCTAACGTTGACACACTTATTATTTTAATTGGAGTACGTCAACATTCTTTATAAAAAAAATAAAACTATGAAAGAGCAAAGACTATTTAAATATATTAAACTTAATCCTTCAAATAACACTTAGATATTTCAGCCTCCGTATAAAAATTGAATATATTTAAATTATTGAATGATTATTTTAAACCTGTTTTAAAAGTTGATCGAATGACCAATCTGAACTTAATTAACTTTGTTTCGTGTTACATCATTCAATTATATTTTCTCCTGTTATCGGACGCCACACTTTTGTAAGGACCATTTTAAATCTATCAAAATAAGATAAAGATCAAAATCAACTTTTAAAAGATAAGGTATTAAACTGAAAAAATAAAATAAAGAATAAAAAATGACAATTAGCTAAGATAATAGTTTAACCATTGAATAAATCAATTTAAAAAAAATGTTCAAGATTAATCAATAGTTTTAAGTTGAAATCATAAGAAAGTACTCCACCCTAACAAAAAATAGTCTAATTAACTCCACCATTGACTCTGTGCATCTCACTAGCTGGTTGTTGTTTTGCTGCAGTTTTGTTTGTAGTTAAGGAAAATCAAGCAACACAACACTTTTCAATCGGGGGATTTGGTGCTGGGATCCTTTGAGAACAAAACGTACATGAGACATCAAAGACAACCTACGAGAAACATGGCCGTATCACTTCATCAGCAGCCTCAAAGGACAGCCTTGCTTGATTCCTCCCACAAATAAGAACATAACGATGAAGTTCTGCTGATATTCGCGCCTGGGACTCCATGCTCATTTTATCCATCTACTTTAGATGCTGATCCCAATGACTATAAATACGAATCATATGATGTTAACAACAGAAACGTATGCTTTTAAGAAAATACTATCAAAAGAATAAATTATTTGTTAAACAGTGGAGCAATGCACTTTCCCATATGTAACTTCAATGATTTCCTAACTAGTGCACTTTCAATGATGTCCTAATTAAAGAAGTAATTCTATTTTTAATCACTTATTTATTTATGATATTATCAAGTTTCAATATTGAAATTAATAAAATTAAATGAAATTAACTGACTTATTTTATATAATTAGTATGAATTAGTTGTTGGAATTGTTGCAATTGGATGACATATCTAGGATTAAGCGAAAAGTGATAATTTTTTAGTTATGATAGGCGAAAAGGATCGTTATATAGAGAACTTGAAGAACAAGGAAGCAAAAGAGGAAATTAAAAGCGAGCCAGTCGTATATAGAGAGGAAAAGAGGATGTGTTTGATTGACTTTAAATGTAAAATTTAATTGCATTTAGTGAAGGAGTACCAACGATGCTTGCAGAAATAGTTATGATATTTGAATGCGATGGAGTTCTGCTGCTGACCGCTACCATGTCATTGATTGCAAAAGTTATCTGTTTATGATCACAGTAAGGAAAATGCACCAACACACTCCTCACCCATTCTTTAATGAGTTTTCACCGATGCGGGTTTCAATTTGGTGACTTTGAGTATCACGTAACTCTCCTTTATTTTAGACTATTAAATTAATTTAATGCTCCATATTTTGCACTTATTTTAAATGGTATTTTTAATTTAATTATTATTTTATTTTTTATTTTTATTTATACTTTAAAACAATTAATAAAAATATTACTGCAAACATGTAAATTATTTGGTACAAAGTTACTTAGTTTAATTAGTGGTTTTTAGAGAAAATATTTGATATCATTGATTCAAATATTAGGGCAATCATTGTACGCAGATAAAAAAATGTGACAGAAAATTTTTAACATTTTTTTGTCGTTAGAGATTATGAATGTTATTTAATTTATTAGATTAGAAATTAATCTCATTCACGATATATGATTATTATTGATTCAATAAAATTTTACACATAAAATAAATTAATTATACATTCTCATGCTAAATATAGAGATATGCCTGTACAACTAATGAGTTTTTTTTTGTTAGATTAACTAATGAGTTCTTATGACAACAATGAACAATTATTAAATTTTCAAGCACATAATAAGGAAAACTGAAAAATAACCACGTAGCCCACTGAAATGGATTGATTAGCAAGATGAAAAATTAAAAATACTATGAAACTAAGAGTTCAAAGCATTGAGTTTTGGAAACTCACTGCAAATAATTTTATTTGAGATGTTAAGAATGTAAAAAAGATGAATAACCAAAATGGATTTAATGAAGAGCATTAGAAACATATATTTCTAAACTCCTTATAATACAATCTTTATTATTAGTTAAAATTATTAAAAACTAAAAAATCTTGAATGAGACTTAATAATTAAGAGGTGAAACCCATTTTTTTTATGATTTTTAATAAGTTTCATACAATCAATAGATAATATATTTAAAAGGGTGTGTTAAAAATATTTTTACTAACATTTTCTAGGTTAATTAATATTCTACAGAAAACGTGTTGAACTAAGACCCTTAAATCTTACGATCATTATCCTATTCAATATTTGTGGATTAATATAATAATCTTTAAAAATGTATTTTTATTATGTCAAAGATAGAATCGCACAAAAAAAAAATATTACATGATCGAGAACTATATTATGACCTTTAATAATCTTTACGTAACACAAAATTAAGTGTTATTAAAAATCTTCTTAAAATAAAAAAACTATTTTTTTTACAGAAATGTAGAAATTATCGGTAAAGATCATGAACGTCTTGTGGTGGATCACTTCGGATAATAATTTCATGAATACAGTGGTGAAATTTTTTATCCTGCGTTTAATTTGTTATATATAAACAAGTAATAAAATAAATATTTCAAACATATATATTTTATTCTTTGGTAAACTATAATCTTCCATTATCAATCAAACGTATAGGAAGAATTTATTTTCATGTTCAGGAATTCCTTGAGTAAAAGTAAAAATCCAAATATATCAGTTTTACAATCCACTAAAAAAAAGTTAAAGTAAATTTGACATTTATAAGGATAGTAAATTCTCAATATTTATTTTCACTGCATTCCGATCCAGTCCTAGAAACCTCTACATATAGTGAGCATCTATCATTCTATTGATTCACTGAAACCCCCCATTTAGGTTGGTACGAATTTATGCTGCTGTTTGCTGGCTATTCATGATACAGGTGTCATCGCTTTACCCACAGATCCACCCCCGGCCCCCAATTATTTTGCTTCTTGCCGCCTGGTTCTGTTTTCAAGGTATTCTCGCTTCTACAACTTTTGGATAACCAAATTTTCTATTACGTTGTGCAATATGCTACTCTAACACACACACACACACTCTCACAAATTAGTACCCTTCGTGGTTCTTCGATAACCACCAGCATGAAATTTTGATTCGACACCAAATTTTGTTGACATGTCTCGATAGCAAAACAAGCTAGGTTGGATTTAGCTCTCGTATCCCATCATCAACTATCTCAATAATGTAAACCCTTTGGGTCGTCTATAGTACCAGCTGATGCTGTCATGACATTCTATATATACATTATATATATATATATATATATATATATATATATATATAATATTTGGTGTCGAATCAAAATTTCATGCATGTTAAATTTAAATTAGATTAAATTTAAATTTTGAATAAACTAATTAAAAATAAAAAGGAAGTAATTATATGCATGTTAAATATAATTAACCATTTTATTATAAAATATTATTGTCAGGTCGACCTGTTAGATTTAATAGATTTTTCTTAATGTATGTGACTTAGTCTGTTTAACTAAATAGGTTTTTTAAAAAGCTTGATTGAGTTTGATCTTTTTATTAAATGAGCTGGGCTAGATTAGGTCTTAAATGGATCGAGCTATAGACCTGTGACGGATCCAACCTACTTTCACCCCTGTATGAGAGATTACAAAAGATAAACATATATAAGAGGAAAGATCCTAAACCTTAATAATATATTTAATATGGACAACCACAATTAGATTACTCAAAACACTTCCATCAGATGTCCATTATTGGAGAATGTATATCATTAAAATCTTATTAGAAAAAATCATGTGGAATAAAAACCCAAAGAAGGAAAAAGAATGCATCATTCTTCAATATGTTATCATCTACCTCATTATAAATCTTGTCCGAAAAATCCAATGAGACAAATCCATGGCTAAGGAAAAAAGAGTGTAGAACATATTATTTCTTCCCATTGTGCAAACAATTATCTTTAAGACAATGAAGTCCAATCTTGTTAGCAAGTTTCTCAAAGTCTTCCTTCTAATTTTTCATGCAAATGAACTTGTAGAACATATATATCATTATTCTTTTAGAGATCATAAGTGGAAAAAAAAAACTTGGATAAAAATATGTTTTATGTTTTATCTTGTTTAATGTATCATTTTTTCGAATGAATAATATATGTAACATTGTCTTCACATATGATCGGCAATATGATTTTACCTCATGTTGAGCTAAAATTTCTACATGATTAACTTATGTGCCTATTTTGGCTTGTTTCACATATTGTCATGGATTGTTGTAACACCTAATGTAAAGATATATCATTATAAGGATCTAACAAATAACCTCTAAAATAACAAAGTACATGCATAAATGTCTTTATAAGGGTGAATAATTATATTATGCTAATTAATTAGTGAAAAATGATATATCAGGTCATGTATGCATAATAATATATTAGTGTTTCAATAACATTAAGTCATGATATTTCAGGACCAAGTGCTTCCTTATCCTTTTCTCAAGATCTGAAAAGATCTTAGTTTACATCTAGGAGGCCTTCAATCATTAGAATGTTCAATGAATGCGATTTTTCATATAAAATCTTTTAAGCACATTTGTTATATGAACTTCTTGGTGCACAAAAAATCTATTTTTCAAATATTCATTTTCTCAAACAAAACTTTGTGCCTCCTATGTCTTTCATCTCAAATTATTTCTTCAATCAATCTATAACTTTTGAAGGCTTTTCAATAATTCTAATAATATTTACGTCATCTCCATAAACAAAGATTATGAAAATCTATTTTCAGATTTTCATGAAAAATACATAGAAAAATAGGATCATTTTTAATCATTCCTAAATAATCAAGTTCGTAGTTATATAAATATTATATTAAACATAGAATATAGATAATTAAATTAGAAAAAATAATCTTTTTTTTAATTTTTGGTTGAGACAAAAACCTTATTTTTTAAAAAAGTCTTTAGAATCTTTTTCGATTTTTTTTATTTAATTTTGTCTTTAAGACACATTTTCAAGTTAACATAAATAATATAACAATACACATATTGATATAAATTAAACTCTATGAATGATTGAAGAAATTATAAAAGACAAACATGAATAAAGAAAATCATAATATATATTATAAAAGATATAAGCATCCACAATTAGATTATTTATAATATATGACATGATTTTCCCTTTTGAAAACACCTAGAAGGCTATATTTATGTTATGCCTACGTATTAGTTAGGAGGTTTATTTTGTCATTTAGCAAGCAGAAGGATTTTCTTTGGGAAGAAGCTGAGTCTGATCGACTCAACCTCAACCTGCTTCTCCTGCTTCCTGCATTGCGTTGCGTTGCTCTCTCTAGCTTCAAATTCGCAAATTTCTAGGGTTTGGTTCACAGAGAGAGGAACATAAAATGTCTCAAAACGGGAAACTGATGCCAAATCTAGACCAGCACAGCACCAAGCTTCTCAATCTCACTGTTCTCCAACGAATCGACCCCTTCGTTGAAGAAATTCTCATCACCGCCGCACATGTCACCTTCTACGAGTTCAACATCGACCTCAGTCAATGGGTTCGCTCTCTTTCTATTTTTTTTTTTTACATCAATTTTTATTTTCATTCCATTCTCTCTCATCGCTCTCTTCCGCGATTGCTTTGCAGAGCCGCAAGGACGTTGAAGGATCTCTCTTCGTTGTCAAGAGGTTCATATTTTTTCTTCTTCTCTTTTTTCTCTTTTTTTGTATCACATAAATTCATCGCTTTAACGATCTAAGTTTTTGGATTCCAAGTTTATCTTATGCCTATCGCTTTGATTAATTTCAGGAACACACAACCACGATTTCAGTTTATTGTGATGAACCGTCGCAATACTGGTTAGTGACTCCGTCTGCTTGTGTTTTATTTTTTGGTTGTTTCGTCGTTTAAAAAAGTGGGAAAATTATGCTGGTTGTTGGAAACTGGGCGTAACGTGCAATTGATCTTCGATGATAGTATGAATGCTGACACTTGGCTAATGTGGTATTTGGATTTGGATTTGAAAAATTGTCATTTTGCTTGTCTTGTTAAATGTTTTAAGAGTTAGTTAGTTTATTCCTCTATGTTTGTTTGTGTGAGGTAATATATTAATATGGTTTTAGTAAGTAGGTGTGCTTTTAACCTTAAAGTTATAGGATTGGGGCTTAGGTATTGGCTATCGACATTGCACACGCAACATCTTGCACTCAATAATTGTGAGTATTGTGAATTAGTAAATGCATAAACTGTAAATGTCTTTTAAACCTAATTTTAAGGATTAAATAGATACTGTATTCTTACTAGACTTGGTGGTGGAGAACTGCCTAATGCTCATGCATGTAACTTGCATTTTCCCCTTTTCCATGCTGGCATAAGCAGAAAATTTGGTGGAGAATCTCTTGGGCGATTTTGAGTATGAAGTTCAGATTCCATATTTACTGTATAGAAATGCTGCTCAAGAAGTGAATGGTATCTGGTTCTATAATGCACGTGAATGTGAAGAGGTTGCCAATCTTTTTAGCAGGTATTACTTTTCATATGGATTAAACTATGGAAATGCTATGTGTCTCACAGTCACTTTTTTTTTTTTTTTCATAATGCTAAATTGTCAGATTTTGGCAAAATATTGTCATTTTGTATTGTGACAATATTTTGCCAAAATCTGACAATTTTCTTTTTATGAGAGTTTCTGAGAAGGAAAAAAGCATTTTCTTTTTCCCAATAGTTTAAGCAAATTCTGACATGGTTGTAGTGTTTGTTTTGAAACTTGATGGGTGTAAAGTTTAGGTATTTAAAATCACTAAATGAAAGTTGATTTGGGAGAACACTTCCAAGAGATAAAGAGTAAGATATCCTGTCCTTTTGTCTTTTGAAAGTCAAACACTGATGTACCTATTAGGTATTGAATTGATCAACTCTCCCCATGCCAGTTCCTAATGGATGTTTAATTCAACTTAAGGGTTCCTGACCGAAATATGGTGTTTTGTATGATGGTCAAATTCAATTTTTAAGCATTTGTTGAAGCCTTGAATCCTGAAATTAGTTGATGATATACCATAGATAACATATAAAGCTATATTTGCAACAATTAGCTTTGTTCTGTTTAAGGATTTGCTTTGCTTGTCAATTCTTTTTGCACATTACCATGGATTTTAGTTGTATTTTTACTATATAGTTTTTTAACGTTGCCCCATGTACCGAGATTTAAAAGTATGGTGTCACTTACTAAAAATTGGGAAAACTTGGATAGTTGGATTAAACAATACTGATACTCTATTATGTAGATGATTTTCCTCACAAAAACTGCAAGGAAATGTTCAAAATATTGGGCATATACAAAAAAGGGAAAACAAAGATTTAATTAGCTGCTCGTCCATTACAACTATTTCCCTGTAATGTGTCTGAAAAACTGTAGATGTTACCTGTGGAGAGAAAGGGTAGTGGAGAAAGAGGAAAATACTCAAAAAAGTCTCCCTGTTTCTCTCCCCTTTTCTTATTATTCTGGAAATGTTTTGCGTGACCCAAGTTTGTTAGCAATGTCTTTAGTTGCTGATGTTAGCATAGAGATCTAGATTTATTTGGAACTTGTAAAAAAATCATGTATCCATATGATTCATGTATATTTGGCTATTTTTCAGGATCCTTAATGCGTATGCCAAGGTTCCTCCTAAGTCAAAGGTTTCTTCTACAAAGAGGTAATAATATGCTTTCTAACTGGTTAAGTGATTCCATGCAAGCATCTGGTCGCTCCCCCATGAATGGTGGGACTGGTTTAATCTATGATATTCTTTTAAAAAAAAATTCTAATCCAACTTCTTTTATGTACTCATCCATGCTCCTGACAAATGCCATGGATTTGAAGTGATCTTGATGGATGGGTTTTCTCTCTCACACATTTCTGTTGCATGCTCTGTCTTGTGTCTATTTTGTCCGCATCTACTTTTTTCCTTTCTTTCCAAAATACTATCATGGATCATTCTGTACCTCTTTTACAGGAGATCACCACTTTTAGCTATTTGTATTTTGGAACGTATATTTTGGGGAGATCAACCCCTGTATTTCTAGTTTACTGTTTGGATTTATGTGGGATATGACCAGTATATTTATACTGTACATGTTGATATATAATGACTATACAACTTACACCTAGTCACATTATCATATAATTGTGTATATATTATTATTTTGGTTGGGGAAGGGGATAAGTTTCTCTATTTACCCATTATATTTTCGTTTTTATATGGTGTTCTATTAATGTGTGTTTCAAGGGCATTTGTGTTGTTACCATCTTTGATGCAGAATATATGGCAGCATTGTTGCTTTCTTAGTTCTCTTCTTTTTCTTTTCTTTTTTCTATCTATTTTTTTAGGCATTGGAGAATATTTTACGCTCATTGTACTATTCTCATTTTCTCTCTGAAAAAGGGGCATTTTTCTTGTGTCATCAAAGCAATATTCAATAGTTGACAGCTTAGCTAGCATACCTTAGACATTACCCATTTATTTTTGGACATTGTATACTTTGAATTTGAGTATATGGTTCTGCTTACACATATTGCAGTGAGTTTGAGGAACTAGAAGCAGTACCAACTATGGCAGTAATGGATGGTCCTCTTGAGCCATCATCATCTACTACTTCCAATGTGGCTGATGTTCCTGATGATCCATCCTTTGTAAATTTCTTCAGTGTATGTACCATTGATAACCATGTTTATAATAATTTGTTATTGCAATCTTTTAATCCATTCATTTATTTCTAAACTTTCTAATCTTGATAAATAATTTGCTGACATTTGTACTGTGGAGATGGATAATTGCATGTATGCTTAGCTTGGTTGTGTGCTTTGGTTACTGGTACTTGTCTGCTTCTTTTTAATCATGTAACATGCTGATAGCTATACACTAATAGTCTTAACTCTTAACTGCTGTCTTTTATTGGAGGACACCGGATCTGAATTTAATTTACAATGACATACTGGATAAAACTATTAAACTACGCCTTATTCCATCTATAATGTTTTGAATTCTTCTTTCACTGCAAGTTCCAATTTTAGTATCTCATATTATAGGAGACTCATATTTACATTTATCTTTTGAATTCAAACTTCATTTGGTTGTCCCTTTTTTCGGTGTTTTCTTTGCTAGAGTAGTCTCGACAATTTGAAATCCGTTTGGATGTCATTTTTTCAGCATTTTCTTAGCTGGACATTAGGACTCACTAATGACTTTGGTGCTTCACTTATGATCATTTATATTTAATTTTAATCAAATTGATATTACAAAGACTTTTTTCATGTTAAGTTATTAGATATTTGTAAATTAGTTCTGATGAGGTTGATTTTTCTTGATACTTTATTATTGCAGGCAGCCATGGCTATTGGGAATACTTCAAACGCTCCAATTACCGGACAACCTTATCAGTCTTCTGCTGCGATTTCTTCATCTTCAGTGCCAACTCATGCTGCTACACCCACTGTTCCAACCTTACAGATACCCTCTCTTTCAGCATCTACTCCTCTAATACCCCAGCTTGATGCTGTTGAATCCATCAGCAGCAGTAACCGAACTGCAAAACTTGTGAAGCCTTCTTTTTTCGTCCCTCCCCCTTCTTCAGCAATGATGATACTCCCCGTATCTTCATCTACTCCGACGGCCCCTCCACTTCATCCTGCTATTAATGTACATCGCCCATATGGTGCTCCACTGCTACAGCCATTTCCACCGCCAAATCCACCACTGTCACTTGCTCCTGCTTCCTCTCCCTCTTCCTCTCCAAACTATGGTCCAGTTATTTCCAGAGAAAAGGTTCGAGATGCACTTCTGGTGCTGGTTCAGGTTAGTCTACTTGCTTGGTGCTTGCCTATGATATTTCTGTATAGGAAATTCAATGATCTTAAATGACTGTCAGGGAGCAAATAATTGTGTATGCTCCTGTCATATCATAATGTCATTCTATTTCATACCAGGGACAGATGATTATGATTATGATTATGATTATGATTATGATTATGATTATGATTATTATTATTATTATTATTATTATTATTATTAATATTAATATTATCTCATTTTATTTTTGTTTTTTGGCTGTCTGGCAGGACAATCAATTCATTGATATGGTCTATAGAGCGCTGTTGAATGCTCATCAATCATGACTTTCACGAGGTGTTTAATTATCATCTCGCCGGATGAATTGTTTTTTGGGCTGAATTACATTTGCTATACTTTTTAGGCCAGGCTATATATTAGGTCCTAAACTTTGAAATGTTTCAGTCATATATTCAATTTGTATAATTGGTTGTGCTTTGTGGTTACCATTTGGATCTAGCTAGTTTCCTATGTCACTGTTTTTAGACAAGTCATTGCAATTTAACTGCCATATTTTAAATGTATTAGTTAGGTGACATGGCAGGAAATGGTGAGGTCCAGATGAATGGTTATTTGCAATTCGGAACTGATTTCACAAATTATATTGATCGACTGAAACAAATCTCCAAATTATAGGGGGTGCAAAGGTTGTTATTGAGCCGTGTTTATTGTGTATTTTATTAAATTGTTTTGTCAAAGAAGACTTTGTATAGCACCATTGATCATTGTTTCAGAGAAATTGGACTGTGCTACTGCTGCATAATGCAAGTATATAATCACCGATCTTTTTGATGGATTACGAATAGTTGAGAATATTAATCTTCTAATAATAAATCAGATCCCGTTTCCTCACCATATTGCAATATTTCAACGTCAATCAACCAGATAGTAGCGCATGACCGACACTTATAAATGAATATTCATTTTGATCACTTCGTTGTGGTAGAATTTTTTAACACATCTAAGTGTTATACTGAAAAATGCAAGCTCAAGTAATTGACATGTTTTCCAATATTTGGCTACTTTGGATGACCATTCATTTAGTTATTGAGACCTTTTCAACGGAAATAAGCATTTAATTCCTAACATACAAGAACGCTCTTGTAGGTTTCATGGGAGAGCTTACGCATAAAATTTGGATTATTTTATCTTTTTTAATTCATTTTATAGTTAGGTGGTTCCAGTAGTTATGAGCTTAACACAACATCCCCAAGCTAAAATAACATACTTTTAACTGTTGTTTTGTCGTGATGAAGCTAATTTGGAACTTAGGGTTAAATAATTTCGGTAACGGATCTTGGGATGCGTCTAAAGTTAATTTTATTGTGATGGCAAAAATAGAACATGATTGAGAGATTAGAAGCAGTAGGTTGGCCTGGCTGTCAACTGTAATAATAATAAGAAGAAGTTAGTGAGACAGTGCTTTTTCAAAGCATTGTGCAACTGCAAAGCAATAAAAGGAAAGTCTACCTGCATTGACATTAATGTTATCAAACAATATCCACTACTAGCCACTCCAATACCCACAGATACAAGCAGTATTTCCCTCTTGAGCTACAATAACAAAATAATAAAGAATCGGCAACTTTGACATCAATGGAACAGCAATAATTAATCAAGGCCTACGCGTCTTAACTCTTGAGGTAAGAAAACACTAATGTCCTTAATCTACATAGTTTCTATAAGCATCATACACATTCATATTTGAGAATGTTCAGTCTTGCCCTGCTGTCTTGCATCATCTCTTAATATATGAAAGTAGGCATCAATTGGACAATTGAAAAATAATTATTCACTGATGAAAGAGGCTCCACTTAAAAAGCATTTAACAAAACAAAATATGTATTGAAAATTTTGAATAAATCATTTTTATTTCCAATTTTACAACTTATGTGCCAAAGGATGATGGTATGCTAAAGAATAAAAAATAAAGTTGTAACATTTTTAAAATAAAATAGAATTGGAAACATACCTTAGCAGTCTCTTTCTTGTTTATTGGTGCAGACTTGCCACCTAGTGCCCACTCTTGGGTTCTTGAAAGTTAAAAAAAAAACCGCCATCACTATCACTCTACAAATATAGAAGCACCATATACCAATATGTTACATGGACTAATCAATGATATCATCTACTTGAAAATTTGCAATTGAAGTGGTTTAAAATGAAACAACCAAAGGAACTAGGAAGTCAACTTTGAAAACAGACAGCACTTTTGGACATAAGTTTAGTACAAGGAGTCTCCTGCACCTTTTCGATTTGCTGAGAAGGGTTGTTGGTCAGATTGTTAATATTAGAATCAACAGAACTGGTGAACTTCCTATGCCATAATATATCAGAAGCTCTAGATATAAAATTTCCCTTTAATTCTCTCTCCTTGAAAAATATTTGCAAGACATCCTCTTCTGCATCATTCACTAGTAATTAAGAGTTTCAACCAATTAACAAGGATAGAGAATTACTAAAGAATAGAAACAATGTTGACAGAATGAAGATATACTTAAACAAAGGGTCAGGCAATGCCCTTCATGAACTTACTCATTCTGAATGAAAGCAAACAGGGGAGATGAGAATGAAGAGAGGTGTGGTTTTTTTTTCTTTTTTTCTTTTTTTCTTAATCATCAAATATTAATTTATTATTATTTTTATTACAAATAGCAGTTGGGGAGATTGAATCCATAATCACTTTAACAGATTGGTTTGAGCGACAGTGATTCAACTCAGCTGTCACTTATCACTTAGGAAACCAATATTATCGGGACAAATTCTTTTTAACTTTTTTATTACAATTTAGTTGTGATTATTTTTTAAGAAAAAAGCGACTGTTTATTTTATTTTTAATATACATTTAATTCACCTTTATAATATACTTCTATTTGAGTTGACAATGTTTTAATTTTTTTTTTGTCATATTAAAGAATAACATAAGTTTTTCTAAATTATTTATTTGAAATTTCTAGCTATTTTTTAGATATTTATATATACATTTTTTAATATTTTTTAATTTAAACGTTATCTGAATTTGAAAAATATATATTATGTAATGCAAGTGTTTAGTAATGCTTTAGATGTAACTGACAGTAAGGAATTGATAATGCTATTTATAAATATTTTTACATTTTTCTATTATTATTTAATAATAAAAACCAAAAGATGAAGATATAAAAAGTAATAATGTTCTTTATAAATATTTCTCATGCTTTCTATTACAGTTTTAATGATTTTTTTTTTATTTACGTTCATTGCTAATATTATTATTATATTAGTAAAAAATAAGATAAACAAAAATATTTATATAAAATAATATTTAGAAAAAAAAAACTTTAAGAGTAACTCGAATCTTTAGAATTTCTCAGAATTATATAAAAATTAATCAATACAAATTAACAATTAATTTGACATAAATTTTAGAACGAAAATTAATTTAACCGTATACTTTTCAATTTTTTTTATAAAATAAATTAACAAAATTTTGAAATAAAAAAGCGATCATTGATCAAATATGGAAAAAAGAAAATGAGGGTGAGGAAGTATAGGGTTTTAAGGAAGCATATATAGGTTAGAAGTTTTGATTACGCTTATCATAAACAGGTCTTGAAGAAGGAGGCAATGGCTCGCCTGAGCTCCGATCAGGTCTTGAAGGACAACAATGCGGCCGACCCAACTTCCGTTACCACTCTTCACCTCACTCACAGAGCTCTTTCCGATGTCAGCTTCAATAATACCCTTTTTGTTTTCTGTTCCCCTTTCCACTCGTAACCACTAAAAACATTAAATTTTTTAACTTTGGAAATTACCAGATAACGTGTTTGGCCAATTTCGAAAACTTGGAAAAGCTTGACCTCAAGCTCAACAATCTCACTTCACTTGAGGTTCTTTTTCCTCTTTTTTTTTTTTGTTTAAATCAATTTGTATTTTAAAAATATATTTTTTGTCATTTGTGATTGATTTGTTGCGCATGCTGCTACACCAGGGGTTGAGATCATGTGTAAATTTAAAGTGGCTATCCGTTGTAGAAAACAAATTAGAAAGCTTGGAAGGAATTCAAGGACTTACTAAGCTCACTGTAAGTACCTTACTTTTTAGTTTTATTTTAAACTGTTAATAATATAATCCTATTTGTGTGTAGTTTATTTTTTAGTGGCTTAGTAAATAGTAAATTTAGTGGCAACTTGAATGGTGTATGTGTTGTTAATAGCTTGTAGCTTCTTTGGTGCTCTTACTGATGTGTTAGTTGTAAGAACAGTGATACATATCTTTTCCTTTTAACAGCTAAAACATGCGGAAAATTTCTTTTTTCTTTCTAGAATTTTGTGTTTTAGATATCTTGGCTCTCCCTAGGACTAGGTTGTTCAAATTGCATTGGAAAACAATGCTGTAGCCTGTACAGCTGTAGGAATAGCATCATGTAGAGTCTTATCTTGAGATTGATATGATTTAACCTCAACTTCCAAGTATAATGGCATCCCCCCAAGCCATTTGCTTTCGGCAATTACTTTACATGGTTGTAGTTTGTGTGCATCTTATATGTGTTATTTATATCCTTGCTGAAAAATGAAAATAGAGGCATCTCCAAGAGTTCAAATATCTAGAATTTGAGATTAAATTTGCAACAATGTGATAAGATTACTATCATTAAAGCCTTTAGAAATACTTGTGTTTTGCTGAGTTTTTGGAATAATGATTCTTCTGTCTTTTCCTTGATGTATGTTTCGATTAATGAATTTATTTCATGCTAAGTAATCTGCCTGAGATTAGTTCTTCTTATAAAATTCATTGAATTGCGTGAGGATTTAGCAGTCACTTTTATATGATTACATGAACCAGGTGCTAAATGCAGGTAAAAATAAGCTTAAATCTATTGATCAGGTCATGTCAGTTGTTGGTCTCCGAGCACTGATTTTGAATGGTGAGACTTCTTAAATGAATCTTTATCTTTTGTTTATATCTTTATCTTTTTCTGCACTCTTACTTTTCTTTTTGGTTTTGACAGAAAATGAGATTTCCTCTATTTGCAAACTTGATCAGCTGAAAGACTTGAACACTCTTGGTATGACTATACCTTGTATTTTTCTTTTAACAGTTCAAAATACACTTTCTGTGCCTACCTAGTTTAGGATAAGACTTGGTTGTTGTTTATTATTTTTAATGATGGATATGGCTTGGATGTTGTGCTTCCACCGCAGATTCACAACAGGCTATATTTTACTTTTGATCTAGTTTCTTAGTTATCATCTACTTCTTATTCTTGAAGCAAAGTTTACATGAAAACAAAAGTATAAAAGCCGACAAACAATCGGGATGAAACAATTTACAAATCGGAAAGTTCCTTCTTGATATATCCTAATACTTTTTTTAGGATGTTCAGTAGCACACTTTTCATGTTGAAAAATGCTTTGAAAAATGAGCCGCAATTGCAGCCACATCAGCCGCAATTTTCTATATTCAAAGTATCACAGAGAAACCACACTATATTTATACAAGGAGCAACTTATGTGATATGAAAGAAGTTTATCTTGACCATTCAATCTTGCTTGATCAAAATTACTTCATTTCTTCATTTAGGCTCCGACTAGATATGTTCCCTCTCAATCTACATTGTATATATAGAAACCAATACTGTTCTATATTTTGTGCTACTCTATGTCTGTTGTTTGTTTGAAATGCATAATTATTTTGGTAAAATAATATCTCACGATGGTTTGAACTTCAATTAGTTGAATATGTATGAGAAAAGTGTACATAAAAAATCTTGAATAATCTTAAAATATCTCTCACTTCTGTAGTTCTATCCAAAAATCCTATACGTAAAATTGGTGAGGCTCTGATGAAGGTGAAATCTATCACAAAGGTAAGAGGTGCCCCAAGATGTTGAGCTCCTATGGTGCTTATTTCAGTATTGTATTCCTATTGCTCATGATACCTTTCCTGGTTGCAGCTTTCGCTCTCATATTGTGAGCTTCAGGGTATTGGCACTTCACTCAAGTCTTGTGTTGAGTTGAGTGAGCTCCGCCTTGCTCACAATGAGATTAAGGTATGCCTTAAATATGTCACTTTCCTTTTTTATTCCACTTCTACTGAATTTGTTTTTGTATATGTATGCTTCTTTCATATTTATTTCATGACTTTCTTGCTTAAGAATTTTGTTGTGTTGTTTATAACTTCTTACTAAATTTTGGATTTCAGTCTCTGCCAGAGGAATTAAAGGTTAATTCAAAGCTCAGGAGTTTAGATTTGGGGAATAATGTGATCACGAGGTGGTCAGAACTAAAGGTTTGGTGTACATATCTGGAGTTTTCACTTTTTTCCAACATTTGATAGTTGTCTAGAACTCACCTTACCATGTAATGTTCATCATGTATTACAACTATAGGTCCTCGAATTGCTCACGAATCTTAGAAATCTTAATCTACAAGGAAATCCTGCTGCCACAGTCAATAAAGTTACGAGAAAGGTGATCCCACTGTGTTTTTTTTTATTCATATGTGAATTCTCACTTGATTATTAAGTTTCATCCCTATTGTGGTTGTAATGTTACAGATTAAGAAAGCACTGCCAAAACTACAGATATTCAATGCTAGACCAGTAGATAAAGATACCGAGAATAAGAAAGGTAGCATAGTTGATGGAACTCGTGATTTTTCAGTAGATCAAAATGAGGACAATCATATGGAAGCTGCTGATGATCTTGACTTGGGGAGAAAATCAAGTAAGAAAAGGAAGATAACTGTTGAGGCATCCAAGAAGGAAGACAGCATTGTTGATGAGGAAAATAAAGGTCATAAAAAGGATAAGGCAGATAGAAAGAAAGAAAGTCTGATAACTAATGTCGATCCTGGCATGGAGAATAAATCAACTAAGAAAAAGGCAAAAAAGGATGATAAGCCCTTGGACAAGGGATTTGCTCTTGAGGAGAATGTTTCCAAGGTTGAGAAGAAACTAAAGAAGCAGCATAAGAATGAGGAACAAAGTGAGCTTGATGTTATTGATGATGCAGAAGCTTCATTTGCGGAGCTTTTTAAAATCAGTGATGCAGAAAATCTGAATCTTGCTGATGAAATGAAAGCACAGGACAAAGCGCCGAAGGATGTGATAAAATTGGCAGGTGACACTGTGACCTCATTTGCCAAACATAAGAATGCTAAAATACAGAATATGGAATCTCTATCAGCCCCAGTAGCAGAAATTGGAATGGGAGGGCCATCAACATGGGGTGATGAGTGATGATGATATCTTGACATATGCTGATGCATGAAACCTTGTGTGCAAGGAGTTGAGGATCAATTTTGAGTCTGACTCTGCTGTCAGATTTCGCATTGCATTTGTCAGATGTTTGAGACAAGCTCCTCGGCTATTTTCTGCTTCTGAATTCCAGGCTATTTTTGCTATGCTTTAAGCTGGTGGTTATGTTGTTAATCTGTGAATTGCATGTCAGATTTAGGAACTTCCACTCAAACTTTCTTTTTACCCGTTTTTAATGAGTTTGTTTTCTCCATCTTTGCCATTATGTTTTATGCCCCTTATCCCTTTTTTTTACTTGACTAATCTGAAATGCAGTTAACAATTGTTAATTTACCTTTCAAAGGGAACTAGCAAAAAGATTTTATGGTTTTTCACTATATACTTGGTTACGAAAAGATTTTATGAAATAGCTTGTAATATATTTTTAAAAATTATATATTAAATATCGTAATTATTTGGATGTGGCTTTCATTACATTTATGGTAGATTTTGCTGGTATTATCTATTGTACCATAAACAAAAAATTATAGTGGTCTCTTAAAAACAGTTTATTCGCAAATTTTCCGCTTCCATTCACAATGCTTCATGATTCTTGCATCTGTTGATCTCAATCATCAATCTTTCGTTGAAAATCATTCAACGTCTAATTATATTTCTTTGGAATAGATGACAAGTCAATCTTTAAAGAAAAAGTCCAATGCAGCAAATATGCAGCCGAAAATGACAATTTCTTTTTGCCTCTTGACTGATTGTTCTTCAAATTGCTGCTTGACTTCCGTGTTTTTGGGTCTGAATAGGGTTTGATTCTTTTAAAATTAAGTAGAATTGTTCAAGATGATTAAAACCTGTGTTTAAATTTATTTTAATTACAATCTTGTTAATTAAAATAAATCTTTAATCATTTTTTTTTTAGTTTGCAGCATCCAAAGTGTAGAGGAGCTAAGTTTCACACTAAGCACCGGATTTTTTTTATTGAACTAACCGGCATTGTCTAATTAACTTTTTTATTTATCAATTTATTTACATTTAACTATTTTAAAGTATATACATGAAATAAAAAATGAAAATGTTAAATGTATATACTTTAAAATAGTTAAATGTAAATAAATTGATAAATAAAAAGTTAATTAGACAATGCCGGTTAGTTCAATAAAAAAAAATTCGGCATATACTTTAAAATTAAAACTGTCTTTTATTTACATTTAAATTAAAACACCTCATAATCAGATCATCTTAATTTTAAATCAACACATTTGTATCTTTAAAAAATTACTCACTTGGTCAAATGAATATCCATATACTTCTCATCATAACCTGGATTTTGTTGAGCCGGCCATTAATTAATTGGATTTTCAAAAGTAAAAACAGAGGTAAGTCCATAAGCTACTAGCATCCATTTGCTGTCAATTCAAACATCTCGAGTTAGTTGTTTGTACAAACTCGCCAATGTTATTGCACACGCTCGTAACACAACTTGGAAGAGGACTCGGTAATATGTATATACAAATTATTATTTTTCAAGTTCTAACATTAAAATATAATTTAAATTATTTTTTATTAAA
Source organism: Glycine tomentella (assembly GCA_007407185.1). Classification (NCBI taxonomy): domain Eukaryota; kingdom Viridiplantae; phylum Streptophyta; class Magnoliopsida; order Fabales; family Fabaceae; genus Glycine; species Glycine tomentella. The sequence continues at coordinate 228,174 of PYAF01006334.1, forward strand.
GCAATATTTATTACATTATGTTCGACCTAACATCAATTCAAGTATTTTCACTTCGACCTTTAATAAAATATCTTAAATTTAATCTTACTCAAAATATCTTTCGCTTGACTTTGACTACAACATCTTTTGATCAAGGTTTAGACGAAACATTTTGGGTCAATTTCAGTTAGAATATTTTTTAACCAACTTTGACCAAGACATTTTTTAATCACTCGATTAAAGTATTTTTAATTTAACCTCGACTAAAGATATCTTTTGTCCAAAACATTTTCTACTTGATCTTGGTCAAAGTGTCTTTTGACCAACCTTAGTCTAGACATCTTTCAAGTGACTTTCACTCGGCTTTTTAATTAAGACATCTTGGCTCATAAGAATAAGGAAGAAAAAAATTGTCTAGAATTTCTAAATTATAATTTTTAAACCTATTTGACAACTCTGCTTTTATATATAAAAAAGTGGATTTAAAATTATTGATATTGTCTAGAATTTCTAAATTATAATTTTTAAACCTATTTGACAACTCTGCTTTTATATATAAAAAAGTGGATTTAAAATATTTATATCAATAATTTTATTTCTGTACAACAAAATTCATATAAACAAAAAATAATTGAATGATTAGCCATTAGTGAGCATAGTGATTACAGACTTGCTTGGCACAATATAATTGCTTGTTCCCGGAATGGATATAAGTGATATGATAACGATAACTGAGATTGAATATTAAGCCAATTAATTAGTAAACAGAGATGAGAGATTGTTTGTTCTTTTACGGTATAGAAATGATATGAGAGATTCTAGAGTTGAGACAGTGCCGGTGAGTAAAAATTAAAAGGTTGTTTTAGTTCCAAGTCTATTTTGATTTTTGCAGCATTAAATTTTAAAAGCGATAGCCAATAGGTGTGAACACATGATAAAAAGGCAAGCCAACCGCGTATTTCAACTTGAACCACTTGCTACCAATGGTTTATACACCACCGCCAAATCCATCGGATAAGAGGCACGCATGCATAAGATCATATCTTGACGTATGTGTTCAAGAACAAATTTTCTTATTTTAAGAAACTAGAAATAAAAAAAAAAAAAATATTCATTCAATAATGCTATAGTGTCATGAACTTGAAAGGACAACATAATAATATTCTTCATCAATGATTGAAATATTTATCCTTGTTTTGATGAGCAGGTTCAAAATATCGTAATGCAAATTGGAATCAGTTGACGGAGGAGTATGAACACGAAGAAGAGATCGAGCCAGCGGGAAAAAGAGTCTCCAACTAGAAATTAACACCCACGAGCAAATTGCATGTGTTCCTATCATATCAAGGTCTATATCGCGCGTAATATCGTATCACTTGTCTTCCAACCTTTATATATAGTGAGCGACGCAACAACTAGTTGCACCAACAGTGGTGTAATTGACAAAAACATAGTACTTTAAGTAAAATAAAAACAAATTATTATAATAAAAATAATATAAAATAAAAATATAATTTTGTCCTATTGAATTTACAGATCACACAATCACCATATAAAAGTTTTTACATTATCGTATTTTTTTTTCAAAGACTATGATATCTTTTATTGAAGATAATCTTAATCATTAATATAACTTTAAAATTAGTTATTGTAAAAATTAAATAATTTGTTTATGATTAGATGATGTTGTAATTAGTACTCTGTTCATAATTTGTTTTCTATAAAATTATTTAGAAGTCAATATTTATTTAAATTAAAAACATCATGATCTTGATGAGTTACAAGTTAATCTAAATTGGGTTAAAAGGCGCAGGTTAAAATACACAGCTTAAAAACCCAGAGCGATTTACTGCAAAATAAGCATGGATATATATAGTTCGTATATATTTTTCTGCAAACATATATATATTTTTTGACATATGCCACGTCTTATTACTAATGACGTTTAAACAAGTGAATATCGGCAGATTATACCATAGTATAATTAACTTTCATTGGAAAAAGAATCAAAATTAATGATTTAATTCAAATACTCAATGAAGATTATATATTTTTATATCGTTATTTAAATTTACAACAACATATATGATAAAATTATTGAATTTTGTAATAAATATTTTAAAAATATATACATAATATTTTTTAATTAGTTAACAATGTAATTTTTTTTACTATAATTATTTTTTAAAAAAATTAATCTCTTTTAAAGTAAATAGTTCATGCATAGATAATATAAAATATTTCTAAGTTATTATTTAATTATAAATTATTATAACAATAAATATATTAAATTTATGATAATTATTTTAAAATTTATATTAACCATAATTTTCAATTAGCTATCAGTATATAGAAATATAATTTAATTTTTATATTGAGGAGAAGAATAATTAATATAAGCACGCGTGCATTACATGTGTTATTGAATAATGTATGCGTGGAAAATTTTGAAGGACTAGCTTTAATTGAGGTGTTCTCAAGGAAGGATGATGCAAAATCCATGTAAAATTAATACTGCAATACGTTTGTTGAATCATTGTTCAAAGAAGGGTACAGTGGGGTTCAACAGTTTTGGTGGTAGACAAATTAACCACGTTTAGCGTCAGGCGAAGTAGAAAAAGTTAATGGCTTCACTTAATTAATTTGATTAATTTCCCATCCAAACACGGAACTGGTTCACGTTATAATGGAAATGTAATGTTTCAAAGGACGGCTTATTTCAGTTATTTGTATTGTTCGAAGGTCTATTTTTTGTTATTTAGGTTTTGAAAACGGTGATACCTTCATTAATTACTACTTATGAAATCAATTTGGCCGACCCAACAAAAGTTTACTTATCATCTTTGACTTTTCATTGGTCCACACACCTTAACCTCCGGCCTGAGCCTGGCACTGCCACATTTTCAGAATTTACCAAACTTTGCAAATCCTGTGTATTGCATGTAGCCAGACTGTAAACACAAAAATAACAGTTGTAATTTGTTTGCTTGCTATTTTACACTATTATGTATGTTTTATTAGATTATTATATTCAATTAATGTTGCAAATAGCACTGAATCCCCCCAAAAGGTTGTTGCCAATCATAACAATTTCTATCTTCTTTGTCATTCATAATTTTGGTTATAATAGACCTGTGAGGTGTACAACTTGATGTTTTCCTTGATCAAAATACTAAATCATATTATATTGTTTTCATATTTTTCGTCACGTTGAAATATGTGGTCTAGAATAAGGTATACAATATTCTAATTTCTTTTAGTGATTAAGGATCCATTCTGTAGAATAAAATGAAATAGAATAAAAATAAATTCAGATAAAATTTTTGAATGTAAAAATATAAATTCTACTCTCTTTTAATGTTCATTTAACTTATTTTTACTATAATACAAACAAATCTTATAAAACTTATAAATATTTTTATCGAAAATATTTTCATTCGAATATGATAGAATTATAGATAATATACCTTTTTTCTTCGAATATCTAATACAATTATATATTTAAAATCTAAACTCAAAATTATTAATAAAATTGCATGTCAGTTGATTCACTCATAAATAGGGAGTTCATGTTAATATAACAATTTAAGAATGTGAGATATACTATAAATCTCATAAAAAGAGTTAATTGCAATATTATTGAATAAATTAATTTATATATCTTTTCCAAAGTTAAGTTTTTTTTTTTTTTTTTTATAAAAAAGTTGTTAAGAAACACATGATAAATATATGGTTTTACCTATTAAATAGAGTATATATAATTTAATTATTTAAATAAATATAATTATACTGATAAAAAATAAATTTGAACCTAAGGAAATTATGTGGTTGTTAAATAGGTGTGTACCTCTATCTTCTAGCATAATTAATAGAGAATTAACATTCTTGATTGAATATTCTAGGGGCCTCGCAGTTTCATTACACTGCGCCTCACAAAAAACTGTTGCCAATTGCAATTTCCATTTTCTTGGGGTTATAAGAGCGCGTGTACAACGTGATTTTTGACCCGTGATTTTTTCTCCTTTTATTAAATAAATATTCAATCAGATTATAAAGTTCTTCAAAATCCATAGTTATGATGAAATTTGTGGTCTTGATGAAGGTATACTAATACTATCTACAATCCAATCTGCATATTGATTACATGTCAATATAACACACCACAAGTATATAGAAATCACTATCGAAGAAAGTGTTACAATTATGTTTTAATAAAAAAGCTTGTCAAATTTAAGTTTACATTTTTTTTTTTCTGGAAAGAAGTTTGCATTTTGATAGTTTAGTAAATGTCCAACTCAGAATAAAATCATGTTTATAGATTTCAACAATGGAATAGTTAAAACAGAACTTGTAAGTTGAGATAAAAAGAAAAACACTGTATTTATAATCTTGATACTATTAGAATGGTTGCAAATTGCAATCTCATAAAAATAGTAATAAAATGGTTTCCTTTTTCTCCCATCCTTCTAGATCAAGAGTTGTATTTTAGTTTGTTTTTTATGAGAAAGGTGGTGATTCAGCAATCCAGGGTCGAATTGAAAAAAGAAAAGAAAAGAAATCCAGAACGGTGCTTCCATCTCTAATGAAACGAAAAGGTTTGTTTGATTGATTAGTATCTACGCTGACCTTACTAACAGCCAGTCTTGACTGTACTCTCAATTGGTTCCCACAACAAGTTGTTTTGCTAAATAAATAAATAAAAACCATAAGTCTATCCCAATCCCAATCCTTCGTCACTACACATCACACACACGTTTCAAGTATGAATTATCTCCATATATAAATAAAACCCCATTCCTCACTCCTATATCCATCCTTATCCTTCCAATTTCCAATACAAACAACCAATATAATACATTACACACAACTTTTGTTTAACAATTCCCTATGGACAACCCTTCATCCTCGTCCGACATCACCACCGTCCACCCGGACATCTTTCTATCCCACATCCTTAATCGCCTCGACGCTCCTACTCTCGCCTCCGCCGCTTCCTCCACCTCCCACCTCCGCCGCCTCTGCACAGAACACCACCTCTGGCGTAACATTTCCTCTGCCACGTGGCCTTCTCTCAACGACCCCCTCGCCGCGTCCATTATCACCACCTTCCCCGCCGGCCACCGTTCTATCTTCTCCGACTCCTTCCCCTCCCTCCACCATTCCCCTCCCAATCTCAACCTAACACCACCACCTCCTCCTCCGCCGGAGCTCATCTCTGCCGTGGACCTCTACTACAAGGGCAAACCCGTCTTTTCCCGCGTCATCAAAACCGAAACCCACAAGGGCTGGTTCCTCTGCTCCCCTCTCTGGGTGGACCTCCTCGACCGCAACGAGGTGGTCCCCACTCCCCTCAAATTCGCGCAAACCAACGACGAAAACGAATTGCTCAACCACCTCGAGAAGAATCTCACCCTCAGCTGGATCATCATCGACCCGACCCGAAAACGCGCGGCGAACCTCTCCAGCCGCCTCCCCGTCGCCGTGTGGCGCCACTGGCTCACGGCCGAGCTCGAGGTGCTCTACGCCGTGCCCATGGAAACTGTCCAGTGCGTCGTAAAGGTCACGTGCTGCGGGAAGGCCGGTGGCGCGATGCACGTGCGCGAGGTGAGTCTCACCATGGAGGACACCGAGGGGAGGCACCTGATGGGTAAGGACAGTGTTTTAATTTTACAAGACGCGATGGAGAATGGAAAGAGAAAAAAACTTGACGGAGTAGAAGCAAAAGAGAGGTTCGAGAAATTCGCCATTGTGAAGAGAGAGATTAGAGAGAGGAAGATGAAGAGAGACAAGGCAATGGACATGGTTGCCATGTTGGTCGCTTTTGCTGTTTTTGCTCTGCTCTTCTGGTTTATGGCTTTTGGTGTTTGACCAAAACGTTGCCGTTTTCGGATTTTTCTTCAATTAGGCCCTTTACCTACGCAGTAGTGTCTGTGTTTGGACTTTGGGTTGCACTTACGCAAGCTACTTCAGACGGAAGAGAAGAAAAAAAAATTCAACAAGTAAATAGTAAAAAAAAAAAGAAGATATATTTGAAATTGAGAAAAAAAAAAAAAAAAAACAACAACAACATATACGACAGGAAAACGTGTGTGTATCTATCTAATTCCAGTTTGTTAATTCATTTTTTCTTTTGACCCATACCATGTTACGTTGTTACATAACTCTATTATACAAATTCTATAATTTTATTTATTTATTTTCTTCCTGATCGTGGTTTGTTAACGGTTTTGACTTTTGATGTTTGCACGTTGAAGTTCATACATTAGTATTTTTATTAAGAAATAAGCGAATAACTTTTATGAAAAATAATGTACTTTTATCATAATTTTTAATAAAAAATATTCAAAATAAAAAATCACTCATTAATTCAACATAAAATTAATTTTTGTAGTTTTAAATAAAAATATAAACTTTAATATAATTTTTAACTTTTAAAATAATTTCCTTTATCTCTATTCTAATTAATTTGAGACACGATTTGTGTGTTGAGTGAAAGATTTTGTTTATTATCTTATAAATTAAGATTTGAATGCTCATATTTATAAAGATGTTTACACACCTAACCATACATTGAAAAATATTGTATTCAAAAGAGACGGCATATATATAAAAAATTAAATAAATATGGACAATTTGAGTAACGATATAAGTCTACTAAAAATATTTATAAAAAAAGTTATACATTTCATAGTATCATTAAATAATAATATAAAATTATTTTATTTTATAAATTTACATTAAACTCAAATATATATAGCTTTATATATCTGTTTCAAATTTTAATTCAGTTATTGAAGAAGAACCTTTGGCTGCTCTTAATGCATGTGCTCTCAATTTTTCATGTTAAATTAGGATAAAATAAAATAAATAGAAGCTACTAGCTTTAGGATTGACGTATATCCAATATTTCCAGACACAGAGAAAGACACATTTACCAAGTTAAAATCTTCTACAATTATTCCCAAATTCTACATTTCAAACCCTATGATGCAAGCAAAGGCTAACCTTCACTTTAAGGTATTCTTCTGTTCGTGGTCTAAAAGGTTAGCTTTTGTGCATAAAAAGTAACTTTTTTTGATCGAAAGTTCGTATATCAACAGTAAATGACCGAAAGTCTATTTTTTAAAGAAAAATTATACTAAAAAGTCATATAATAATTCATATATATTAGAAGAATAAGAAAAGAATAGGAGAAAAAAAACAGTTAAAATCTATAGTGTGATGGAGAAAGATAAAAGGAAAAAATTATGTTTAAAGTTTAAATATAATATTTCATATCTAAAATATAGCTGTAACATATTCTCAATGCTATGTTGAGTTACTACATTGTTTCATAGAATAAATAAGCCCAAGAAGTTTATATATATAAATAAATAAATAAAAATAGGTTTTTATCTTATTGTTTGAAGGCATTTTTTTAGACACAGTTGCTTGAATGTATTGTATCATTAGTTTACTTTAATTAAAAGTATTTATCTTTCATATTTATATATAATAAAGAAAGCCTCTCTCGATCATGAATCCAAAAAGAAAACAATAACATCACCGTTTTTAGCATTACCGAATTGGTATTAAATGTTGGAAGAAATAAATAAGAAACTGTGAGCTCCATTCCTTACTAGTTACTAGTCAAAGTGCGAGTTGATTAGAACAAAAACACAAACGGTGGCAGAGATTGAAAGAGAGTTACAGAGGATGTAAAAGTAGTAGAAAGAAGGACCTGAGGTGAGGCCACGTGACAATATGGAAATGGAACCGAACCTTAGTTACCTCACCTCAGCACCTCACACATTCTTCGCCGACTCTCTCAAAAGCTCTACCACCACGCCACAACCTGCGCCAGCTTGCGTGCCACACGCAACCAAGCAAAGCACAACCACACTTGAACCTCATAAACAGAGCCACCCCTCCCTGCCCCCAAGGAATAACTCTTCCGACAGCAACCCTGTTCGTTTATAACCATCAACCACCTTAACCTTAACCTTTAACCCTAGCTAGCTAGCTTTTTTCTTTTATTATTATTATTGTGTCGGCAATCGGTTGAGGAAAAAAAACAGAGGAGGGTACAAAAAGCAGGGTGGTGGATGATGGAAGGGGTTTCGAGGGAGGCTCAGATGTCTATTGCTGCTTCGTCCATGTTTCCTGGATTCAGATTCTGCCCCACCGATGAGGAGTTGATTTCTTATTACCTGAGGAAGAAGTTGGAGGGTCATGAGGAGAGTGTTCAAGTCATTTCTGAGGTTGAGCTTTGTAAATACGAGCCTTGGGATTTACCAGGTTAATACTTAATACTATTTCTCTCTCTATTCATTTTTTAATCCTAGCTTTTTCTTCAATGTTTTGGGTGCGACTTCATGCTTCTTCACTTCGATTAGTATTGGCATAATTGGAAGCAGAGTCATAAATTTTGCACGTAACTCTTAAGGTGATACACATTTAAGACTTGGAAAAACTTAGAGTTTTTCCCTATACACCTCCTTAGATCAGTACTCTTAGACTTCATGCATAGATAATATGGCAGATTAGTTAATAATAAATTTAGAATAAACTTTGATATCTATCATCTTAGATTTTGGACCTAACTTAGTCTTACGAAAACGGATCTCAAGATGAGAGATACCTAACTAACCTAAGCTAGTCAATTAGTTTTGGCATAATTGAAAGCAGAGGTTCCCAATTCTTGATTAGTTATATAGTTGATGCTGAAAAATAGAAAATCAAAATGATGTATGTGGGTGGGTAGGAACCAAATCAAAATTTGTCGGCTTTATTCCAATACAAATATTTATGGTTGTGGAGTACTTCCTTCCTTATGCAAGGCTCAAGGTGTGCAGTGGCATTGCATGAATTTGACGTGGGGCTTCTTATATGGCGCTCATCATGTTCGAACCCTATGTAAAACCCACTCATATGTGACTGAGTTATCCGTATATGATGATTCAAATTGTGTGCAATGTTAAAATTGTTCAAAATTGATTTTACTTCTTGTTAAGTTTGTAAAGAACATGATAATATTATGCTATGCACGACAAAGAAATAAAAATTAAATCATCCATAAGTTTTCCTAGAGATACTTTGCATCTTTCGGTCTTTTGACATATTTTTATGTTTCCGAAATTACATAAAAGGATCCCAACCGTTTGAAAATTTTGATTATCCTAGCATCCCCTAAGGTCTGGGAAAAAGCAAAGGTGGGACAGTGCTAAAATGTGGTTTAAGCGTATAGGGGTTGTTACATGAAATTACATGATTCAAGCTATATTGTATTAATCTAATATTATATCAAGTAATAACTTTTTCTGGGGTAGCTTCATTGTAGAATTTGATTTAGTTTTGAATGGTTACTGTGAGTTATAGTGTTTGATGCATTATGTTTTGTGACTGGTTGAACATTCAAGAAACATGTATCTCCTTATTTCTTGACTTGTTTTATGCTAAAGTGAAAACAGAACAAGCAGAAAGAAACCAAGATCTGTTGTAGTTTGTGTTTGGCTTTTTGCACTGAAAAACTGAAATGAAATGTTGCTGTTGTCTAATGTTATTCCAGCTTTCTGATATCCATTTTCTAAATAAATATAGAAAACAGAATGTAATTAGAAATTGTTATGCATGTTTAGACCTGCCTTCAATTCAACAAAATTATTGAAATCTTTGACTTACTGATATTGGTTTTGAACCAGCCAAATCATTCATTCAGTCAGATAACGAATGGTTCTTCTTCTCTCCCCGCGGAAGAAAGTACCCAAATGGTTCACAAAGTAAAAGAGCAACTGAATGTGGATACTGGAAGGCAACTGGCAAAGAGCGTAATGTAAAGTCAGGTTCCAACGTTATAGGAACGAAGCGGACTTTGGTGTTCCACTTAGGGCGTGCACCTAAAGGGGAAAGGACTGAATGGATTATGCACGAGTACTGCATCAATGACAAGTCTCAGGTGAGTAGTTATTAAGTAAGACATGAGACTGATCATATTTTGTGATTTCTCATAAATTTCAGTCAATAAAAAAGAGAGTGTTAAAGAATGTGTTGCTAACAGTTTTCATTATCTGAATATCTTTTTAATCAAGACAACATAAGTCACATTCATGGATTTTGAGTTGCATGTTTTTTGTATTTTGTAACTGTTAAGTAATGTTTCAGGAATCTTTGGTCATTTGTCGCCTCAAGAGGAACACAGAGTTCCGTTTGAGCGATGCTTCGAATAGAGCTTCGTCAAGTCAAAGGCACCCGGTTAATTCACATGAAAGTGGTTGTGCTATCTCAGGAGGTGGTATTGATCAAAGGGATGCTTGTGAGCAAGATAAAGAGGTTGGATGTAGCTCCAAGAGGGACAGTAGCAGTTATGGTTCTCCTTCAATGGAGCAAATTGATTCTATGTCCGAATCGAATCAGCGACCAGTTAACGAAGCTACTTTCACCGAATCTTCAGGTCAACCAAAGGTATACATACTAATACTACTAGATTCAGCTTCTTTGTAGTATTAATTAGTACTGCATTGGATAAAATTGAAATATTTAAATGCCCTTGTTATTACATTGTAGGAGGGGTATGAAGAGGATTGTTATGCAGAGATACTAAAGGATGATATCATCAAATTAGATGAATCATCAATCTTGGTAGAGGCTCACACAAGACCACAGGATCCTACACAGATGATACCTGCACCACAAGGCACAGCACAACGGAGAATAAGATTAAGGGTTCGGAATTCAAAGCATTCTCGTGCAGTAGTTCCTTTCCCAAGCACAATGCACTCATCAAAGAGTACCTTCTTCGCCAGAAAAACCAACAGTTTGGTGGTATTTGCTTTCTTCGTTTTCACTTTGATGGTTCTATATTTTTTGTCTTTAGTGAGAGGACAAAAACAAGACAAGTATTGTGGGGAATTTTCGGGTGTAAATCATAATTAGTGCTACACAAAGCGTAGGCAATTTGTTAAACTGCTTCTTTCCTATTAGTATGTTGCATTAGCCTTTGAGGTTGCGTGTACAAATTAACGATGGGCTCCCCTGCACCACACGAAATCAGGGTTTGTAGTGGAGGTTTGGGAAAGATTGCATATCATAGATTTTTTTTTTTCAATATATAAATATATATACTCACGTGGGTAAGAAACCTATCACATGAGAGCATTTTTTGAGACCGAGAAAAATAAATATTAATCATTAAATTTTATTATAAATATTTAATATTAAAACATATATCCATAATCTATATCAGTTATCTATAAAAAAAAAGCCTATATAAGTTTTTGCATAGTATAAAAATTATTAATATAATTTTAAGATAATTATTATAAAGATCAATGATTGTTTTTATCATATATAATAATTTGTATTTCTAATTAAATGATATCAAGGTATAAGTTATTTATTTTTAAGTGATGATGTAGCTTTGATTTTTAAATATTTACTAGTATTTTATGTATGATTAGTTTGATTGTCTCACTTTTTTTTTTAAAGTAACTTTCTATATATAGAGAGAGGAAATTAATTTTTTGCACATCTATCCAATTTAGTATGCAACAAAGATTAAAATGATACTATCAATTTAATATTAACCTGTAAAAAACAATGAAAAGCTTATTAATTAGGAGTAGGTTAAGTGATTGGCTTTGGATTATTGGAATCAAATGAGCGAGGTTGAAGGTGTTGGAATCCTGGTTCCTGCAGCCAGAAGTTTCCTAACCTTGATGATGACGGAATGCTGGGTTTTCAACTCTTCATTGATTCCAATCTTACATTACCTGGTGGTGGTGGGGGCTCAATCTTGTTTGAATTTCTGACATCTTGTTATTTTACTTGTTTTTAGGATGGTTTAATCAGGAATTGTATGTTCATTTTCTAAATGCCCATTGCCCATTTGGTTCAGAATTCGGATAGATTTCATTTTAAATTAACTTCAATAGCACATTTACATTTTTCAATGTATTTTTCATTACAGAAATATAAAATAAGCAAGGCCTACAGTAAAATGGTTGTCATTCATGCTTACTTCTTTCATACTTTACACTTTATTTTCTCTCGTTTGATCTTTATAAATTCTATTCTTATTTGTGTTTTATCATTTTCCCACTATAACCAAGAGTGAAAAAGAAAGAAAAATGTACAAAGAAGATAGAAATTAAAATTTGTTAATAAAAATAAATTTTGTCAATGTTTGGTATTCTCTCCTCCATGCAAAGCTTTCAATAAAAATGTAAAAGTCTGACTCAAATAATTAAATCTCCAACTTAACTTGTAAAAAAAATTATGCTCAAACTTAATTTATTTATTTTAACTTGTAAAAATTTAAAGTTTGAACTGAACTTATTAGAAATATGAAACCAAGTACGGTTTATTTATTAGTGGAAATATTGGCATTCCAAGCTTGTTTTTTTTTACCTTTCGGAAACCAATAAGTCTAAATAAAAATTTATTTTTTTATCGTGCGTATGAAATATGGAAAATTATAAGAAAAAAAAATCTTTTACCTTTTGGAATTGGATTTAATTATATAAGTAATTGGGTGTATTTTTTTTAACAACGACGTTGGAGATTAAAATCGAATAATGGAGAGAGATTTGCAAAAGTTGAAGGATAAAATTATCTAAATTAAGTGAAGACCAAATAGGATATTCTTCTTTATTACTTATATAGATTATAGATATATTCTTGAAGTATTCTTAAATTTAGTAATTTTGTATTTAAAATATATTTTATAATAAAATAACAAAAGTATTTAAAGTTAACTCATTTGATCGTGTAAGAGTGTTAGAATAGCGGCATAGGGTAGCGTTGGGTGCTCCGAACCGCAACGAATCACAGCTTTCATCTTCCAAGTAACTTCCGTAAATGGTTGACAGATACAAGAAAAGTGGAAAGTTGAAAGAGAGGGAAACATCGAGTTTCAGTGCTGTATTAGGGTTACACTTCTTGCCATTGCTGGCTGGTAAAGAATCTCTAAACTGATTTCCGCACTTAGTCACTTGCTTTGTTCCCAATTCACTCCACAATTTACTTTTTTCACTTTCCACCAATCGATAATGAATTTAGGGTTTCCTCGCCTTCATCCATCGGTAAGTCTTCTTCTTCCCACTGCAAACTCTCAATTGCACACTTCTTTGCTGATCATGATTTCTCTGCAATTCCACGGTCCAATTAACCCTAATTTTAGGCATCAGGTATTGAGACCTAATTGAGTGTGTTCGTGGTTATTTTTTGGTTTTGAATGTTGAGCAGGTGTTTACTCTGTAATTAGGAACCATGTCGAGGCCCATGTTGCTTGTTTTCTTGCTGATTATACTTATAATCACCTCACAGTTCGAGTGGAAGCAGCAGCTTGTGGCCGATGTTGACTCTAACCCCAACGTGTCTCAGAAGCAGCATCAGATTTCTAAGGCTGAAGAAACCGTTAAAGAGAAGGTCTTGTGTTTATGCTTAAATTCAATTCAATAAATCTCTCTTTTGATATAATCAGTAGCTTGAGTTGTTTGATGTAGCATCTGCTTCTGTGTTGTGTTGTTATTTGGGCCATTTGTCTGCAGTTTTGATTCATGCTGCTTTTTTATCCTGCACCTTGCATTAGGTTACATTTTGATTATAAACGAGTAAAGAAAATTTCCCAGAATACTGAGAGAGGTGTTGATGGAGATTATAACAAAGATGGTTTCAATTTATATGCTTGCTGTAACGGGTATTATATATTTTTTAGTTGAGTACTTGAGTGTGAATGTGCTTGCTTATATCAGTTATATGTTAGCTTTGACCGATTCATTTCATTATGCTGTACATGATTTTTACGGTCTCAGTAGGCCAGCTTACAGTGCACAACCATGTTCCTTGGTGGCATGAAGGACAGTTTGGTGTTCACTTTTCGAGAATTGTTTTATGTACTCTTGTTGACTAACTCCCCCCCTCCCTCTCTCTGGCTCCTTAAAAAAGTTAAGAATAAAACCCTGAAAACTTACTTCTGAGATACTATGTGTGTCTAGAATTTTATAAATTTCTTGAAATCAAGATAAGTGATCTGGGTTTAGTAGCATGTAGGCAACCTTTAAATAAAATAACACATGTAAAATGCTTCTTTGCACTTTTATTATTAATAATAACAATGAGGGAGTGCTATCCAGTTATAGGGAGATGGAAGCTAATAACAGATTATATGTATGAAGACAAATGCAGAAAGGAAGTAGTATAGAGGAAGAGAGGGATGACAGAATACTTTCCATGAGCACCCTCTCACTTCCATCCATTTACTTTGGCCCTCTTGCTGCACTCAAAATCCCTTCGGTTAATGCTAGTTGCTTTCCTTTGTGATCTCTTTTCAATCCCTGAAATCTTGGATCTACAGCCAGCAGTCTTTCCTTGCTAATTGTTCTTTACACTGAAGACACTTCCCCCAGTGCTCAACTTCGATCTTGCATTCATTGAGCGATCTTCATCAACGTCCCTAGGTTTCCTGAACTATGGAGTCAGACTTGTCATCCAGACAGCCCAGACATGAATAAGCACCTTTTCGTCAGCTTGTCGAAGTGGATCGATGAGCTTGAACTGCTCCTATACTCCTTCACAGATTTTGTTTGCTTCAAACTCATTAATACTTCATGAGTACTGAAATTGAGAAACGGTGATCTCGTGAAAGTGAACCATGAGATGCACTCAGTTCCTGTACCCCCCCTCCTCTTCCCCCCCCCCCCAAAATTGAAACCAGTTTAGCACCATCCCCTGCAAATAAACTGCCACCTTCTCATCATCTGGAATTTGTTTAATCTCAATGCCACTCAGCCTGGTATATCCAATACGGATCTTCACGGGTTATGAGCATTATTTATTGAGATAAATTGAGCCAAGCTCCTTGCAGCATTGAAAATAAACTAGAAACAGTAAAAGAACCGATGTCCACAACTGTCACTCAGTGGTTTACCCCACCTTGCTCACCCTTGCACTAAAATATTCTCCTCCCTTGTCCTATCTCCTCAGTCTTATATCCTGAATGACCTGTCCCATTCAGTTATGATTTCTCCCTCTCTCTATCTGCAAACTACATTCCCATTTTTCCCATTTCTGTTATCCTCATCATTTGCCACATTCCTCCCATCTCCCGCTGAACAAAAATTACCATTGGGCATTTGGGCCGGTTTTCCCTCTATGCTTATAAATGAATTATGTGCCTATCCCAGAAGTTTAACAGAATTGTCCAATAGAACCATATGCTATTTTAGTCAGATATTTACTGATGTTTTTCGTGAAATGGATGTTCCTTACTGCAGATTATTTTAATGCAAGAGAAGAATATTCGAAGGCTGAATGAGCTAGTGCGGCATCTCCAGGAACAACTGCAGCAGTGTAAAGGACGCAATGGAGTTATAAATGGAACTGTAAGCCCTCTAGCTGAGCGGATTCTTGAGCTTGAGCGACAGCAAATTTTAGAGGATTAAGGAAATGCGGCCAGTACGGTAATGAAGTTCATTGTTATGCTTAAGCTGTGAAGTTATTGCTTAATTCGTTTGGAGGGAATGTTGTAGAAGATTTGCTCCCTGTCTGATCAATTACGATTTTCAACTCTATCTCAATGAGAAGTGCAGTGTTCTAATCTTGTTAAAAAAGTTGTTGAATGGTATAGAAGCATTATATCTTATACCGATTAGATCGTTTCTGTAGTTTAACATTTTCATATTTCTCTCTTGATTTCTAATACTACCGTCCTTTTGGCACATAAATAAGGAGATCTTTTGAGTAAACTCTTTGTTTAAATTATTGAGCTTTGTGAAAACGCAGTCAAAAGGTCACTAATGTAAAACAATCCTTGTCTTGCCTGTGCAAGAATGGAAAGTCGACTAGTTGAATAATCTGTAGAAAAACAATAATAAATAATCTAGACCAATTTTATAATGTAAGTACACATTGGATCAAGTTTATATAGAGAAGTAAGGCTAAATTTTGAATGCATTGAATTGTTTTTCTTTTTCTTCCGGACGGTAATTGCTAAGTTTTCCCCCCTCTTAAGAGCCCTCTAAAAAAATGATTATATATTTTTTATAATAAATTAGATCAAACATACACTAAATATTTATCCAATAAGGCAATTAGAGTGCATATTTCAAAAGAAAATAAAGACCTTTTAGTTAGCATTACATGAATAGTCCAATCTTACCACTGAGCCACCTATTTCAAAGCCCAATACCATACAATGTCTACCAATTAGTCATGACTCATGAACAATAATTAAAATAATATATCAGACTAATACTGCTTAATAATGTAACAAATAATTTCAAATATATAATTAATTTTAATCTATATTATAAAATAAAATAACAAATTCCCCTTTGAATAATGCTTTTTTTTTTTTTTTTATCGTTATCAATTACTCATTCGAAGATTTACTTTGTAAGAAATTATAAGTATCTTTGAGTAAAAATTATACTCAAGAAGAGTAAAATTATTATGTATGATAAAAAACTTTTTTCAAGTATCTAATATAAGTAACTATATTTTAGAGTTCAAACTAGAATTCACTTATTAAATTGGAAATTCTCGTATTAATTAAAATTAAAATAGAAATACTCATACTCTTCAATTACAACAACATTAAAATAAATTATAATTATAATATGCTTAATTAACTTCTTACTATATTTTTATAATTGACATTGAACGTATGGTAGGAGCATATGTAGATCGGCTCAATGACCATAAGCTAAAACGGTTGGTCTAACTTAAATTGAGTTAACTTTTGTTTCAGAAGATAATTTTCCCTCTCACACGCGGTCACACTAGCGCATACACACACAAAACAAAATTGCTGGTTTTGTATGTGATCTGAGTATCTGACAACCATCACTTCTCTCTCTCTCTCTCTCTCTTTTTTTTTTTTTTTTTTTACCTTATTTAGTTTTACTTTTGTTGATTGTAAATTCATAAGTGCAGCAATATAATGAAGGCTAGTAGCCTATTTATTTCTTCTTCAATCTTGTGTTGTTATTTCGTAATACTCGCTGCGTCTATAATTTAATTTTAAAATATGCAATACTATTATTCATTTTCATCTTAGCAGGAAAAAAAATTGATAGATACATAAAGCCAGCCAGTATCCAAATCAAATAATTTTGATTTATCAAATGATCCCAAGCGTATACACATATACAATACACGCAGGACACTGACAAACACAAAGCTTAATTGAACTTTAGCTGTATATCACTGTACAACGGCTGCTCAACCTCTCAGATTAACCATTAATTGTCTAAATCATGATAGACAAAACAAATAAAATTAAATAAATGTAAAAATGAACGTGGCAAAATAACAAATCATAAAATGGTAAATTGTGAAATTACAGTTACAGTTTTGATCATTAGGTAACCTTAAAATGACATGATTTTAGCTTCAAAGACAAAATTCACAATTTTGTGTTGCATTCATATTCATAAAACGTAAAAGGAAGATAAAATATCATCAATGCATTAATTATTCAACTACTAACAGTACTAAGATTGTTGACGCATTAATTTTTCAGTGTAAAAAAACTGTAATACGGAAGCAAATTGGGAAGGACAATCACGTCAGAAATTACTATATTGAAAATAAATGTGTATGCCATGGCCTCTCCTGGGCATGTTTGAGTTATCTGTGTCCAATTATACTGTAGTATTATTTATTTAATTAGCTTATTTTTTGAGTGTAGAAATGGACATAAGACGTCAGATAGAATGGGAATGTTAATTTTTATTGTTTATTTGAGAGGATAAAAAAATAGGAAGGAATAAGGTTTTTTTGGGGCCTCACATACAAAAAATAACTTCCCTAGAATATGGGAAAATGTTTCTTGCATTAAATTTTTTGTTTTAGTTTTTTGAAAATTAAATAATTTTTTAAAACATAAAAAAATAGTAAGAAATAATTTTATATTAAGAAAAATAATATAGATATATGTTTAATTTTTCAAGTTAAATTAAAGATTAACAATATTATAGATTCCGTAAAATAACAATATTATAGATAATTTGTTTAGCAAATAAGTGGTTAGATGACAATTAATTAGTTAATGTACCTTATTAGGAAAGCTTGTTAACTTATCGTTATAATGAGTATTATAAGTAGTGACACAATATATATGCGATCAGTCGATAAAAGCTCATTAGGATCGATTTAGTGGTAAAAATGTAATAGTTTGCAAAAGGTCCTATATTTTAATATTGAGTTGTCTCTATCATACACAAAAAGAAAATACTCGGTCAATAAAATTTCTCTCTTGAATCTGCGTGTGTTCTAACAATTGGTATAAAAAGTTTTATTATGCAAGTACTATTATAAAAAAGTCTTTTAAAATTAGTTTTTTAATATTTGGTATGACGATTTTTAACTGTGTTTGAATCCATTGTAGTAAAATAAACACTTTTCACCGACAATTTAGATTATCAATTTTTGTCACGATTATTTTAGAAACCATCTTAAAATGTCAATCTTGTGAATAGCCCACTGCATGCTGCATTTCAAATTAAAGTGTGAAGTGAAGTGATGATAGTCATAGTTGAATCCAGTGGCTTTCCCTTCAAATTAAACTTGCCAATTCTAGATAGCAAGAATTATGGGAAATGATATATCCAAATGAGAGTGATATATATTTGGTTTTCAAGAAGTGATACCAAAAGTCAATTGGTTTCTTCTTTTCTTTATTTTCTTCGTTCACGGCTATGCATTCAACACTTTTACTTTCAAAAGTGGCATATTATAGTCCCTGTTGTATGGACCTACAATTAAAAGTATTTATATTAGTTTGACAAAGAGACACATTTTACTTAATTATTTTTGCCAAAAAAACTGACAGCAGTATTTATGTCAGGTTGCAGCAATTTATTATAAATGGATATGAATATGGAAATAGCAGAACAGAACAGTTATAGATCTGTCACTCCAATGACGGACATAGACAAAACATAGGACACTTAATAAGTTAATCAGAAGAGCTCATGTATACATACACGTTTTCTGCACCCCGAAACTTTAGCAACCCCCATGGAAGAAATATTCATTCGCTTACACAGTTAAGTACAAAAATGTGGACTAATAATTGATAATGGAACGCTAATTTAGTATGAAGAGGGACTTGAAGGTTTAGTATATGATTATTTTCGGTAAAAATATACTATAGAATTAAGATACCAATACCAGCACAAGTGGTGTTTTTTTTTTTTTTTTTTTTTTTTTTTTCAATTACATGCATAGTTTTACAAGAGTATTCCAATGCTGAAATAGATAGACCGACTAAAAGAATGTGGTCATCATTGTGATCACATAGATGATAGAACTCCCTAAATTAATTTCCACCCATGGCATCAAACCACCTAATAGGCATTAGATTTCAAGCTCAATAAGAAATAGGAACATATGATGATACAATTGAGACCTAGACCACTTATATTGAGCGTTTGTAACCACCTGACAGCTCCCTGATCACTATCACAGCGCGAAACACGGTGAAGGTTTTGTATATGGTAACTATAAGTCTATAACCACTCAACCAAATGAAGGACCAAATTTAAATAAGTGTTAAATGTGTTTAGTCCCTTACATTTTTTCAAGTTTTAAACTGAACTTTATCATCCCCATTTAATTTGAGAAACAAAAGTTGGGTTAACTACTGATGTATAGTTAATAGGTTGACATGTCTTCGTCTTTCACGTGTCATCATCATTCCACGTGGCCTAAGGGTACATGTAACTAAAGCCAAACTTTTGCACAATTAGACGAGCAAATTTTTATATATTTAGTAGAACCAATTAAAAGTATTATATATAGTAATACTTACATATTCATAGAATAATAAACAAAGAAACTACCAACATGTGAATTAATTGATAGTGTTTTAGCCTAATCAATGAACTTAAGTTCAAGTTATTCGTGTGCATTAAGTACTTGAAAACAAAATTTTATTATATGTAATTATCTTATTTACTCGAATAGAATTGTTCTTTTTTAAGCTATGCGATCTTTGTTGCAAAAATAAATAAAAAAAATATGGAGAGAAGACTATGATTATTTTATCATTAATATTTGATGGGATGATAATTTGTAGATTGTTCAACTATATAGAATAGTCAAATTTGACAATTTATGGATCTGATTTGTTTCACGAAACGAAAATATCATGTATAGAGTTTGAAATGAGTAGCATTTGTGGTTCAATATGCTAGCCAATCAATATTTCTGTGTAATTCAATGAAATTAATAAATACGGATCACAGACTTTTTAGTCTATTCTCAATTTAATAAAACAAACACGCGTGTAAGACAAGCCTCTTTTTTTTCTCCCCGTGTTCAATTAGAACAAAGAAAAGGAATAGTGTCTAACTTGATAAACAAACACATGCAGCTTATGCATTAATTAGATGGTATCTACCACAGCCGAATTCCATCGATCGCATTCACATATGATCGGAGCTATATATTCCTGCAAGCTTCGTTGGTATAATTTTCTATGTTATGGTTGGCTCCTTCATTAACCACAATAATTAAATTTGACCTTTAAAAGTCAATCAAACACATCCTCCATGTATGACTGGATTTATACTTTTCTTCGCTACTTCCTTGCCTAGCTTGCTCTTCAAATCCACAATATATATAAGCATCAATCCTTTTCCACTTCACATAACAAAACCAAAATAACCCTTTGTTGCTATTGGCTGTTATACTAAATACGTCATCCAATTGCAACCATTCCAACAAGTCTCAAACCCAATAAATAAATCTAGCTATCTGTTTAATTTCTTCTGACTCTTGTCCTGTGATTCTTTTCAATTACTATATACAAGGTACTAATTCGGATTTCTGACTCATATATACCCCAATTTATTTTTATTATGTTATTGTAAGTGAATCTGGAACTTGTACTTGATTCATGTTATCAAGCGTAAATTAAACTTTTGTTGTGTTAACATCATCACATTTATTGTCATTGGGATCAGGATTCCAACAAGGAGGGAGAGGTATGAGTAATGAAAGAGCAAGGAGTCCTAGGTTGGAATTTGATCTGAGGTTGTCCCCCCCACGAACTGCAAACTCATCGGAGTTATCGACTTCAGCATCATCATCATGTTTGTATTCATCATCGGATCCTGACTCATGCGTGTCTTCCGAGACTAATAATGAAGAGATTAGATCCATGGTTCTCGTAGGTTGTCTGCGATGCCTCATGTACGTTTTGTTTTCAAAGGATGATCCAAACCCTAAATGCCCCAAGTGCAAGAGTACTGTGTTGCTTGATTTCCTTAATGACAACAAGCAAAAGAACACCAACAAAACAACCACCTAGTGGATGCAACTCCGGCGGAGTTAGACTATCTTAAATCATTAGGGTGGTTCAATATTTATATACGTAAAATACTATTTACAGAGAAGATTATTAATTTGTTATTATAAAAGTTTATATGTATGATAAAATTTTTAAAAATAAAACCACTGCTTATACTTGGGTTACATTTTCATGGTTCCATAATCATTTTCTTTGTAGGGTAGCATGTGGAATCATTTAGTATGTAAGATGTCGGTAAAAAGTAAGAAATCATGTTTCATAATTTTTTACATTTGTTTAAATAAAATTTATGAGAGATATTATTTAATGAAATTTCAGTCTTTTAATTACATTTCAATTGGTGACATGTAAAATTAGTCTCTAAATATTCAAATAAATTTTTTAAAACCTATATATTAACAAGCGAAATTCCATTAAGGTGGGTAAAGTTTTATGACTATATGATAAAAAAAGGAAGAAAAAAAATTGATGAATGGATAAAAATATATTGACTACGATCTGGAGCAAAATTACAAAGTTAGTAAAAAAGCTTTGTTCCTAGCATTAAAACAAAAAATAATGGCAGTGTTAGCTTCTGCCACTTTGGAGGAAGCTAGAGCGACATTAAATATTAACAGCGGTGAGTTCAACATAGTCTTTGAAAATTGAAGATATAGTTTCATCTCCAATCATTGTTTGCTAAACAATGAAGATGTTTGCTCGGAGATCTTTAACTAATCAAAATCCAAATGTGGCTCTTCAAAAACTAAAAGAAATGGGACACTAAAATCAGACCATGTGAAGAGCTTTAGCACATGTCATGATCATCAATATTAGAAAATTAAAGTTTATAATAATCAAAAGAATTTTCAGATTTTAAACCATGCTATGCATCCAACACTTGTAGATGACAAGCTTTCCAATTCTAAGGTTCATCCAAGAGACAAATTATTCAATACCAAGACTTACAGGTTTTTTTATGTTTTTTTTTTTTTTTTTATGAAAACAATACTTACAAGTGCATGCAAGTAAGAAGCCAAAGCTAAAATCTTTAATTCCAAGACTTACAAGTTCAATGCAGTTACACAACATTATTAAGTGCGCTAGGTAAAATATTGTCACTACTGATTAGTTTTCAAATTGAGAATTAAGCTTTTGTGAATACTAGGGAGTTTTTGTAATCTCCTTCTTGTAAGTAATATCATATTTTAGAAAAGTTATATGAGAAATTTTTATAACTTAATTAATACATAAGTTAATTTTAACTAATAAAGAAACATTTTATTTGTTTTCTAAAAATTCTTCTTGAAAAAACTTATCTAAACATACTCTAATTAAGCATTATTTAAGTTTGTTTTGAATTTGTTTTACCTCTTGTAGTTGTAAGTCTTCTATCTACCCTTTTATTTGTGCAAGTATATTATCCAACATCTTTATCTAATAGTATTGTGTTAAATAAATTGTAATATCCTTTCTCTTAAACTAAAATAATTATCATTGCTACTGTTTTTAATTTAAGTTCTACATAAAATAAAATCACCACTCCTATCTTCAAGTTCTATTTAACTATTTTTTATTTATTTTAAGTTATAATTTGTTTAATCAGATTTTAAATGAAATTTTACCTAGTAAATAATTAAATTTTAAATGACTAGCTAGTTATGTAAAAGTTATATTATTTTCCCTTTTTTCTAGAAAAGAGTAATTAAATAATAGAATATATACGTATCATATGTATTTGGAATTGTGCAAGAAAGGACCCCATGACAAGCCCTCAAAACACAAAGTTCGTCTTCCACAAATTAATTACAGAAACGGAAAAACACCAAAACCCATCAAATGCATTATAAAAATTGGACAACTGATATAAGGGACAAATTAAGAAAGGACCCCATCAAACTCTGATACACATAAATGCTATGAAATCACCACAACTCGTGTTTATCTTTTCATAAAAATTAAAATTGAAAAAGGAACAGTTGACAAAAGCAGCAAATATACTGAACTTCGTAGCAATGACATATTTCGTACCAAATAATTAAGCATGCAAAAGCTGCAGAAAACATTTTTCAGGCAAGCCCGCCACGAACCAAATATGTATTTTTTTTTTTTTTATTTCATAGAAAGATATTTTTAACATCATTCTGTCCCATGGTTACATAGCTTATGCTTGTATACTCAATGGGATGGAGGCTAATCTCCGGTTAGTTGGCTACCATGACTTCTTGAATCAAACATTAGTTTTTTCCCCCCTTTTTTTTGAGCTCCTTTATACTATTTTTATTCAAATCTCTTGTTTTAAGCTGTATATCTGCACAATTCAGTAGACTTCTCATTCTTTCTGTTCAAAGAAGAAAGAGAAAAAGGAAAAAAATATCATTCTATTACTCAACGTTAGTTTTTTTTGCCTTTTTATTCCTTGTGATTTTAATGGATTTTAATCAATCATGAACCATTTATTGAATGGTAGCAGATTTTCCGCTAAGTCATATCAGTGAAATTGTGCTAGTTTATTTTCCCCAAACATGTAAAAGTGTTCAAGTTTATTTTGTGGTGAAACTAGAGGTTGCTACAAAGTGGTGATCAAGGTGGGAAATTTTGTGTAATGTTCTTGTATAATTTTTTCTGGTTACATCAATTTTGTGTCCCTTGAGTTCGTGTTAAGTTTACCTTGATTTGATTAATAAGTTATATATTTTCAAGGCCAACTATGATTTGCTAATGAATCATCTTATAAGTTATTTTTGTGTTGTTGCTCTTTAATCAGTTGAATTAGTTTTAAAGATTTATTATGGTTCAAGTGCTTTTGCAACATATTTCATGGTTTTGAGACTCATAATAATAAAAAGAAAGTATGATAAGCAACTTAAGTTTCTGAGAACCATGACTCTACTTTTGGATGCAACTGACTTGCTTTTACCTGGGATATATACTCCACAGATCATGTCAAATTTGCTATTACAACTTTGGGTACTTTGATCTCTTACCCTGTCCCTCACCTGCACTTTTAATTTTGTAGTCCATAACTCTCTTCTTTGAAAGCATGCGGAGAGAAAGGCCCATGTGTGCTTGATGATAAGTTAGAGACATTGCACTGGCTTGAAAAATGGGAACCAAGAGGTGAGGTTTATTTGTTCTTAACACAACATTCGTTGAAAGTAATCTATTTCATGAAAATTTCATGTAAAGTTAAATCCAAATCTCCAAAACAAGACATTGCTAATCAAATAATCAAGTGTTTCAAGTTAAAGAGAATAGGTATAGATGAGACTGCAAACCAAATTCATGGTGTGTTGGACTGTTGGTGACAACTTGTGACTTACATCTGCTCTTAAGCCAAGCTTCAGATTTGGGAACGATATCTCCTAATGTTGTTACAAGTACACAACAAACTCCCACGAGCTTGAATCACTCCACCAATTGTGTTTTTCCTCACAAGAACATAGTGATGAAGAAACTCACCCTCAATTTCAATCCCTAAACTGAATTTCTAGAACCAAAAAGATTTGAGGATGTCTCCTCTGCAATCTCTCTTGCTAGTTCATGAATACCACAGGATAATAGAAAACAATTGCTCATATGTGAACTCTGGAGTATCTTTTTCTGCTGCAAGCTTTTTAAATTATAGATTCCTTTGGCTTGGATACTGATAAAATAGTTGTGTTTGTGATAAATTGTTCCCTTTTTGGTTCTTTTCAATTCTGGTGTTTCATTGCATGCGAGATTTTTACCTGTGAAGTTCTTATCATACTCAAAACTCTTGTAGAGGATGAGGAGTAAGACATCAAAAACTTGTAAACCCTTATTGGATGGTAATATTTTAGGAGTGCTGACCTTATTCCTTCTCATTCCTTCTTGGCAGTTGATGAATTTGTTGTTCTCCTTTTTGGATCTAAATCACTCCCATAGTAACCTACTAGCTGGATATTTTAGCAAGCTACTGATTTATTGAAATTTGAAGCTTATTGCATGTTTAGTAAGGCTATAAAATTGCTTTTGTTGTGGGCAGAGTTGAGCTTACCCAGAAATAAGCCTGCTAACTCGATTTAACTTTTGCTCTTTGACTCCAAAATTATTTGACTTAAAAACAAATCATGGTAGAGTTGACCAATCCTTTCCGTTTGAGAGCAGAACTTAGCATTCTGTTTAATTTTCTTTCCTTCTGTTTTTAATTATTTGTTTTCCCTTTTAAGTTTAAAGTTCCTTTTACAAATAATCTTGGCCATTGTATTTATTAAGTTCTTATGCTGCTAGGTAGTTGTATGCCTGTTGTTATGTAAGAGAGTTCCTTTCATGCAATATGTTCAAGTCGACAACTTCTTCATTATTTTATTTGGAAACATCTTTCTTGTCATGCTGTATCGTTATCACATTGAACTATTATGTGCAAATGATTATTGCAGAACTGACGCTAGAATGTAGGGTTTTAATGAATTTTCCAGTAGCTTCCTTTCTCAATTATTAAGATAGTTAGTGCATTAAATGATTGGCCAACTAAAAGCAATAGTAGTACTGTTAAAATTGTAATTAAATCTCAACTTTTATGGATAATCAGTATGCCCAATAAGCAAAGAAGGGTAATAAATTGAAGTCTCTAAAATAATATTACCCTTAGCAATACATTGATAAGGCACTGTGAAAAGCCAAAAGTGTGTTCTTTATTATTCATTTGTATTTGAAAAAATGTTGGTGCTTCTTCTGAGAGTGGGGTGTATTTGATTTTGAGATGCAAGTGCTGTCAGTGTGTAGTTAGTGCATATATCATGTCTTGGAAGAAGGCACTGGCTAGCAGTGAAATGGATTCTGTGGTTCAGAGGTGTATCTCCAATGTTGGTTGGTGCTATTTGGACTATTATTTTGCAGTTGATTTGGATAGGTCGTCTCTGGCTCGTTATCTATTTGCTCTTATAGTTGTGCTGTTAGTTTGTGATACAACACCAATTGACAAAATTAATAAAATATAATATTGAATACTGAAATCACACAATACAGAAATACACTTGTCCCAGAGATAAAAAGTCCCTATTACACAAATACGGCTATACACTTGTTGTCCCAGAGACAGAAGTCTCCTACAAAGAGTTTTCTCTGTCCACAAACTTAAAATAACTTCACACACCTGATTACGCAAGCTACTATTAGATTTATACTCCTAATACAGTAATACATAACTACTGGCAGTTATTTTCTACGCACAACTGTAAATCCTGCAGTTTTTAATACAAAATTAAGTACTAACATTTATTTTCTACACGAAACTGTCATCTTGGAGTTTCTAATGCAAAACTGATTTCTAAAGCAGTTATTTTCTACACATGACTGCCATAATTGTCCCTGATTATCAGTTCCTATCAGTTTGAAGGCAACCTAGCTAGCTAAGTAGGCTACACTTTCTGACAATAGTGGTATAATGAGTAACTTTGGTGGTTTCTGAAAAAGAAAGCAGTGTTTTGTTACAACCAAGTGCTTTACACTTGACAAGTAGATTATCATAAGAGGACCAAGCATATTTGATATCGTTGTTTGGGATTTGTATCACAGGGGACTATTGCAGAAAATTACTACTCATGAAGACCCAAAAGATATAATTATCAAAGCTGGTCCGATCACCAAGTTTAGGCAATTGTTCTGTGCATTAAGGATGTCTCCTCTGCAGCCTCTCTCTAGTTCATGAATTCCTAATTCGTAGATAATATTATGATCTATTGGTAGCTCAATCTCAAATGTGAAATATGCCTACTTACTCAAAATGGTTTCTTCTTTATGAATTTCATGATTTCATATATTTAGTAAAATTTTGATTGATCTTTGTTAGTTTGGCTGCTATACAGTTACTTTGGCTGATCCCTTTAAGTTTATGCCGTTACTACAATAAAAATGTATGTGTTCTTCCAGGTAGTTATGGTTGCAAACTCACTTCCTGCCTTAAATGGTATCCTGCAATGGAGCTTCCTGATATTGTAGTTGAGGCTGCCAAGGTTTGTGTATTTTTGTACTGTGAACTCTAATTTGGTTTGCTGTTTTTATCCCCTTTGAGGGAACATACTATGCTCACTAAAGTCCTAGGCCAATTACCATATATGACTTCGTGGTGGTATTGGATTTTCACAGCCTTATGACACGAATCTTATCTAATCTCTTTTTTCTTTTGAGAAAAGTGGATTCTTTAGGAGTTATCCTGTGCATCTTTTTGCCTTAGAAGCAAAATGTATCTTTGTTAATATGAAACGGCCTAAAATTTAAGTGTTCAGAACAGTGTCATTCATGCTATATGCCATTTTCTCCAAGCTGGCAAATCTTGTGAGAGTTTCCAGCATCCTCCTCATTTGTCATTATCAACTTTAGGTTCCTCCAAACACTTTCTCAGATTGCCCAAATCAATAAAGAAAGGAAACCATGTGCCTCACTATGTTTGGAATAAATTCGTATCCACAATTTTTGTTTTAATTCAACCACATGACATGAGTTTTCTTATTGTGCTTTTGTTCTGTATTTGAAGGTTTTGGCACCACTTCGAAATGGCTTTGCTGTGTTCATGGTTCACTTGGCAACCATCCCAATAACAGGAACTGGCATTAACCCTGCTAGGAGTGTAGGAGCTGTTGTCATGTACAACCAACAGAAGGGTACGCTGTATTAGGGAAGTTAGAGACAGTTGAATCAACTACAAGGAAAAAATATTTCATGGTTATAGGGATCAATACAGCTTTAAATAGCAGGAAGCGCAGGATAATTAGTTTGATGTCAAGAAACGCAAAGCACCTAAGTAGGAGCAGATAATATTGAAAATTGGAGCAAATATACTTTTGTATTTTCTATAATTCCTTTTTGTATGTTACATTGTACTTGGCTAACATTGTACTTGGTCCTCTCTTTATTGCAAATACTGATGAGATGTTCAGGCTTTTGTACATGATATTTTTGTGAATTTATTTATGCTTTATTTTTAAATTGAAAAATACAGTACACACAGTGACTAATTGAGACCATATAAATATGTAGTAATCTGTTTTATATATGTACATATTTGTCAATATAAACTTTTCTAAGAATCTACAGATTCAGAAAATCATTTTAAAAATATTACATTTTAAGACAGTTTAAAAAAACTTATCTTAGAATGTAGATTTTCTAAAACTGTTTTATGAAAAATCATCTTAAAAAATAGATATTTTAAGATAATTTTTAGAAAATCATTTTAAAAAGTAGATTTTTTAAGATAATTTTCAAAAATCTGTCTTAGAAAGTACAGTTTTTAAAACTGTCTTTAAATTGTCAATTTTTTAACATTTTTAAAATAAAAAATAATACATTCTAAGACGATTTTTTAAAAAATTAACGTAAAAACGAGATTTTAAGATTATTTTAAAATTCTCATGGAAAGTGTTAACTTTCTACGATGATAAATTCAAAAGACAATTCATATTCATTATGGAAAGCATAAAATAATCATCTTTGAATATTTTTTTTAATAGTGTAATTTTCATATTCATCATTATATCAAGAACTTCCGTTTAGTCCTTCCTTCAAATAGATGCAAGTCAAGGTATAATTAGGAAAAAAGAGCAAGGTACATTTGGCACATGTACACTTGGTGTCTACTTAGAAAATTAGTTACAATTATGTATGTAAAATTGTAAATATGATTGATTTATTATGTCTCGCAAGTAATTGCATTGGTATATAAAAATATAAAATAAATTACACCGGTTTGTCTTGAAGTTTTGTAAAACTACATAAATCTCTCTTATTTTTTTAATACTTACATTGGTTTCTCTTAAGAAAGTACTATGTAATATTTTTCAAACAATAAAAAAAGGTATCGGTATATATTTTTAAATAACTAAAAAATTAATTAGTGTAAAAATGGGTATATATTTTTAAATAACTAAAAAATTAATTAGCGTAAAAAAGTAGATAAAGGCAGAAGTAGTATATGTATAATTTTGTAAAATTTCATTAGTGTAATTTACTCAAAATGTAATATTTTATTGACCCCTAATGCTAATTTAGATTTGAAAATGACAAAAAGAACACAAGAGAAAAGTGATAACGTGGAAAAAGATAGATATAAAGAAATACAAAATTTAAATTGAGTAAAAGATATGGATGCATAAAGATGAAGAAAAACGTAGACACATCTTACCATAGTCAGCCCTTCCGTACCACGGAGTGGCATCACTTCTACACTACCTGTCTCCTGACTTGATGAGAAAATAGTTTATATATTAATTTTATAAAAAAAACTATATAGCAATTTAATCATAAATTATTCTATATAATAAGTTTATTAATTTTATAATAATTAATTTAAAAATTATATTAATAATTACATTTTATTGATCGACAATATCAAATTATTTTGTATCATTAGTACAAACTCAAACTTTATACCGGTAGTCATGATTCCTATGTAAATTGTCTTATGACAAAGACAATAAAGAACTAGGTTTTGATTCCGGTATATAATAACATACAAACTCAAACTTTATTTACTTAACTCTCAGATTTTAAAAAACTAATAAACATCTAAGTACCACCAGGATTTTATCTTATTTTATTTCAATAAATACTCCCCCTAACTCAATTGTCTGCCTCGAAGTTTTCATCTTTTAAAATTTCAAGAAATACTGTGCTCTTGCACTTAGGGCACTTTGGATCCACCTCAGATAACATGACGTACATGAAGCATCGAGGACAACCAACGAGATCCATGGCTTTTGTTTCTGGAGCAGCATTTGCACGTTGCACGTTCTCCTCTTCTACACGTGTGCCCTCATTCGGCATCTTTGATGAATATGATACAGAAGATGATGATGATGAAGAAGAAAGCTCTGGCGATGTGGGCCTGCTCGGCTGCCTCAACTCCTCCGACCCTAGACTCTTTCTTTTGCACATGATGTTAAACCTTTTCCAACCAAAGTGACTCTTCCTCTAATTACTCTCTGGGGACGTACAATTTAACAACATAGAGACGGAAATAGAAATTAGCAATTCATTTTCATTTTAATCCGCTCAACAAATTAAGCAGGTGATATATAATGTGAAATAAATAGCTATCATGTGAAATTAACCAGAAAGAGATATCATGGTTCCTTAAGATCCAAATTAAGTTGAACTAAAACAATTTTTCAAAGAAGGAATTAATTAAGCTTGCAGAGAAAATGTAAAAATCTCTTGTAGCAATATAATAAAGGACCGGAATTACGGGACTATAGACTAGGCATGGCAACGGGGCGGGGCGGGGGCGGGTATTACATTCCCCGTCCCCGTCCCCGCCCCCAAACCCGCTCCCCGCCCCCGCCCCCATTCCCCGTCGGGTTTTAAAACCCATCCCCATCCCCGTCCCCGCTGGGGGTCGGGTTTTCCCCGCCCCGCCCCGCCCCCGCTATTTTACTAAAATTTCAAAAATAAAAA